>JACN01105397.1:0-11998 GCA_000787155.1 Scartelaos histophorus
ATATATATATATATATACATATATACTCTAGGACTCTAGGATGTACATGGCAGTGCTTTTTAACAGTTAAGACGTAGCCAGCCCTAAAGAGTCAGACAGACGGCTTTGTCTTGAGAAAAAGGGGGAAGTTATTAGCGAGAACATGAGATGCTTTCAGAAAGGGACAGAGTGGAAAATGAGCTGTGATAACAGTATGTTGAATAAGGCCGAGCCTGACAGGACTGTGTGTGAGAGCATATGTATTTGCCACGTCTGGACACGCTTGCACACTGCAGACCTTTTAAGGCAAAAGATATAATTCCAAGTAGCGCTCCTAAGGTCAACTGGGCCCCAGGCCGTTCAATCTCTCAGACAATATTAGCCCTTAAATCTGTCTTTAATTGCCTTTTTGACATGTTTCCCTTTGACCCTACTCATTGTTGCCACACAGAAAAATGAAATATGGTCACAGGCTCTGCACATAGCTATTTTGAACTTTCCTTTCTCTTGAAGCCATTATTTCTCATCATAAACTGTTTTTTATCATGTACATTGGAACTCTTGGCTTTCTGTAGGACCTACCGCAGGAGCACTTTCGGACAAAACAAACTCAAACCAGGGATTTTCTGTTTCAGGGTGTCTGAGGTAAACCATGTATATAATGAAAAACACATATAATGTAAAATAATAGTAATCATAATCAAACCACGGATGTTTTATACCAAACTCCTCTCTCTCTCCACCAGCTACATTATTATGACCTGAGTGGAACATGGGTGTCAATCTGAGGACGGAAGTTTGCTATTCTAGTAAATATTGAACTGGCCACCTTATGGACTGAGGGAGGGTAAGCTACTGCTCCATTGTAGCTCCTCTGTGACTTCACTGAAAACTCTGAAATTTCTGTTTAGAGTCATATCACTGATGTACTGATTGTAATAACATTTTGTACATAATCCTAGTTTAATTAAAACATTTCAGTTCTGTATTCATGAGAAAAATTAGAAGAACAGCAAATTATGTGATGTTTCCTCTGCTCATTTAGTCCATCTGTTTAAAACAAGTGAGTGTGTTCGGCACATGGTCGATCAGGCTCTATCAACGAGATCTTTCCATTACAAAGAGCCTGATGGCTCATTACAGGTGTAATGGCTGTGAACAAAGCACAACAGCGGCTGCAGGAGTCTCAAGTGGCTTGTTTACCAAAACATTAACCAATTGGATTTCCTTAGATAGAGGTGGTCATTTAAGAGACGGATTTGCTAATACTCTTATTATACATGCCGGTCAGGAGAATGTGTTAATTAATGCACACAAATAAGCACTCAGTGAAATGTAAATATAATGTGGGAGGTGTCAAATTGTAAACTTAGCACAATATGATAATTAATACAGCATCATATTCTCAATCAGAGAGCTTGGACTATATCGTTTTATTTAAAAAAATTGTTTGTAAAATTCTAAACTTGTATCTGTCTTATGTGTCGTTGATTTTTGATAAATTAGAGTGTTCCAATTTTGTTGCAATTTCCAAAAAAAAAAAAATTGTAAAAAAAAATCTAATGTTAAACTTGTAATGTACCGGTTTAGAGCACTGTTGAGACGGCCATTGTATTATGTTGTCACAAATGTAGCCTGTGCCTGTGAGCTAATTGAGTGTGTGGGAAAATAGGGTTTAGATATCGACTTGATTTGAGGCCTCTTGATTTGAAGTGGCCATTATTCGTCTTCTTCAGCCTCATATGTTGTGGCGTGAAAAGCTCATAGAGGTCAATATGGGGCACAAAGTTCACAGTAATCCTCTGTAAGTATTAAAGCGCGGTGTATTATCTGAGCATTGTTTCAGGAGTGGCTGCTGCATAATTCATATGCAAAGTGAAGCTTGAATTTTACATTTGTGGACTTGTTCAGTAAGCTACCGACCCAGTTATAACTTGATGTCTATATTTAGCAACTGCTTGGATCATGAAGATTATCTCTGTGCTGTAAATGTCGGCACTTTGACACAGAAAAAACTGCTTTCCTTTTAATCATATGCTTGCAATTTCCTGAGGTTTCCGCTAGTCCTGCCAGTGAAACGGCGGTGTGTATGTGTGTGTGAGCAGCTTGTGAACTTTGCTATTGTTATCAAGCCGTTTACACACTCTTCCTGTAGAGAATAGAGCAAGTAGGCGTAAGTTTTGTAATAGATGTTTGAGAGACGCCTGAGAGATTCATTTACAGAAAATGTTACAAATCACACACTTTATTTTTACAATTTATTTGTTTAATACACATTTGGAATTTATACATTCAGTGCATATATGCTATATGTCTATAATACAGTTACTCTTCATTAAAGGAATAACTTTTAATCACATTTTTGGTTTAAAGTCAGAAGAGTACTGGTAGTAGAAGTAGTAGTAGTAGCAGTAGAAGCTAAAGTACTAGCAGCTGGAAATCTTGTACTAGTTATACAGTACTATAGTACTATATACTAAGTAAATAGTAATAGTAAATACTAAGTACTAAGTAAAGTTAGTATATAGTACTAAAGTACTATATACTTATTTTCTAAATTTAAAGAAAACTTATGGTGGTTGTGTCTGCTATATAGCTATTATTATTATGTTATATGTTATAATATATTATATATAATATATAATATGATGTTAAAATATCTAAAACTGCAGTGGCCAATGAGAGCTAACGTCACAAAGAGCACGCAGTTGTTGGCACCTCCTATGGAAAGCTGCACATCAAACTAGCATGTATTGTATTTATTTTAAATTTGTACCAAAATGACTACATAGCACTGATGAATCGTATAAATATCACCAATTAAGAAACTAAAAGCAATTGGCAGCGGTGGCGGTGAAAAGGGGGGATGACATCTTAGTATTAAGATTGGTCAAACATGCAGGAATCACTTTAAATACAACTTTGAGAGGGGAAATGAGAAGTAAAAGGTAGGTCTGCTTTGAATTTTAGTTAGGGTAATAGTTTGGTTGTTTTTAGACATTCTTTGAAAGTAACAGTACTTCCACTTGTTATTTTTAGTCCTTCTCCCTGCCTTCTCTCCGTCATAAGTCTTGGTCTTAAGTGAGGGCTCATGTTTCTGTTTACGTTATGACCTCAGACGTCTGTGCTCCTTAATCATCATCAGTCTCCTAATTTGGCCTTGTGCAGTGCCGGAGGCTCTGGCCCAGCTGGTGAATGCTCACTATGGAGCAGATAAGGCCAGTGTTTAAAAAGAGCTAATAAAAGCCATAATGAATGGGACAAGGTTAACAGTACATAATAGGAAGTATCTTACTCAAATACTCCTCTCTGAGGTACAGTATGTTGACCAGTCAGAAGATACATTTTAACAGTGTCTGAATATGTTGGTAGAGACTCTAAAATATGTTTCTGTTTAATTCATTGGTAAAGTTCAGGTTTGGATAAGGAGTGTTTGTTTTCCATGGGTGTATGGTTTATTTTGTAACAGAGATAAAACTATTAACTTTTGTCATTTCTGAGACACATTGTGAAAAGCGTTATGTTTTAGAGTTGTATATGTAACATGTATGCTAAATTTACATGCTGAATTTACTAAAGGCTTTGAGATGGACTAATACTCCTAAAACTCCTTAGACAATCACATTTGAGGGAACACAAAAGTGGTGTGTTGTTAAAAAGAAGTGTTGTTAAGTCACTTGTAAACCTGTATTCAACTAAAGAAATTCTTGGTCAACTAAAGACATGTCATGCCAATCAGTTAATTGACTAAAAAGGGTGTGTTATATAAATGTATTTATATAGTGTATACATCTTTGAATCATCTGCCTTTTTACATATAACGACCAAAAAAATAGCAAATCCTCAGCTAGCTCACTTACTAACATCTCCTTTCTGCTGTTGTCCATTATAAATCCTTATAATCTAAATACAAATTTAGGTTGACTAAGATACCATCAAAAAACTAACTTCATAGCCCTAGTTTGCAGGCAGCTGCCATATGATAATTACTCCCCCACCCCATCAACAAAAGCATATGTACTGCAAGACACTGTGCATATATGTACTATAGGGTCCATCCTGTTTGGAGTTGGTACTGGGGTATAGTGAATTGTTATAATTGAATTTATATTATTCTTATACAAATTTACACACATGTACTGATCATATGAAGAAAGTGATATAAAGTTATAACTGAGATACTTATATATAAAATATATAAATATAATTCATTTGTCTATTATATATTTTTATTTATCTATTTTAGTGTGTTTTTTGGATATTGTAATTTTTTTCTTTGTGGTTCCTTTCTGACAGTAGCACTCTGAGATCCCCTAAAATAAATGGTGTGAGTTTGAAATCAGCAGCGCACCAAGATTCCCAGTAGCTCTGTGTTTTCCCTGTAAGAAGTGGAGTATTTTGCCTGGATCTGCATCTCGTCACGGGGCTCCTCGTTCTCGGGCTCTTTGGTGACGTCACGGTTGCCATGCGACACACAGAGCAAAACAGATTCCCGCTCTGATTGGCACGTGCTGTGCGCTCGCTGCTGCAGCTGAAGGACTGAGGTGTGAGTTAGTTATGGTGATGTTAGTTATAGGTACAATTTCGCATGGAGGTTTAGGCTGTTGTCAAGGGCTGAGGGGAAACACAGGACGCAGAGAATCTGGGCAGAGGAGCAGTGCTATGGATAAGGGCTGCAACAATACAGTTTCTTACTATTTGATGCTTATCTCAATACAGTATGAAATATAAGAATTGTTTCCTTTATTCTTTTGGTCATTATCAGTGACTATGACAGTTTATTCGATTTCATTAAATTATTTTCTTGTGCGTCGATGTAAGTGTGGTCCAACACTGGAGCAGTGAGTGTGTAATGAGAGTCTCATGTGTATTATGAAGGTTGATTGAAAGATCCAACATTATGTATTGTTGTATCCCTAGCATGAATTAAGTTCATTTAGTTCAAATCTATTTATTCTATCTCTTTTTCAGAGAGGTCAGACTTCCCTGTGATGCCCTGTGATCCTTTCGCTTAAGGCATAGCAAAGATCCACATATTGAAGGACTGACTGGGGCACTGTCTGTGTGTTTGTGTGTTAGATAAGCTTATAAGAGAAAAGCTCTGGATCACATAAATTGGCTGATTGCCACAAGCCAGATTTTATATTGTCATATAACACACCCTTAACCTCTTGAACATTTTCCAACATATAGTGTATTCTAGATAAGAATACATTTGTGTTTCTTACTTTTAAGCTTGTATTATAACCCCAGTAGTTAGAATGATTACCTTGAAATCACTTGACCAATGAATTTTGTGTTTAACATTGATGCATGGCTTTGAATATTTTTATTGTTTCATTCTGGTCCAGTGAATATGATCCCCTATAGTTCCCTGTGCACACTGTCATTCATTTGCATATTACAACGAAAAATCATGAAAATAACAATTGTATTCATCAGTATTCTAATCTTTTGCCCGTCTTTTTCTCCCTTTCCCTAGACCATTTCCATTGCTGAGATCCACTGTGCCACCTCGTGTGGAGCCATGACAAGTAGTTAGCGTTGGAGACATAGATTCTACCTGACATCTTCTGCCTTCTACAGAGTGAGAAACTGGAATACCAATTCACACCTGCCAAACTTGTATAAAATGATTGTGACAAACCACTCTTGAAAAGCATATTGTGATCGAGGACTTCTAATGAACCCTAGTGAGACATGGACTGTCATGACTTCCCAAATTCCCTGTATCTATCTGTATCGATCCGAGGATAACGTCAATCCCCTCAGTGTGGCTCGTGGGCTGACTGGCTCCTGACTGGCTCCTAAAGTCTCAGAGATCCGACTGTGACCCTAAAGCATCATGGGAGATCGGGGCTGGGTGTGCCTGAGCCCAGCTGAGTTCAGCCAGCTGCAGCAATACAGCGAATGTGAGTATTCATGTGTGTAAATCGCAGATAAGATGAGCTTTGTTCATTTGTGTAAAGAAGAGATGATGTGAGAGCCGTGCTCCATGTGTCAGTGGCAGTGGCTGTCGCTTAAATGCTTTGTTTGAAGAAACAAATGTTGTGGTGGGTCATTCATATGAGGATGTCCCAGGCCTTATTCTGCCAAATCATACATCAGCTCAAAAAGTAAGAAAAAGTCAAATTGTTATGCATAGAATCACATATGTCACATGTGTTTAATAATGAAACTAATACAGTTATTTCAGATGAATATCAGTAAAGTAAATAATAAAAAATATTACACAGGACACAGAACAGCTGATCACTATCCATCTTGTTGAAAAAGGTACAGTACATACAGGTCTGTCGTGACTGTGAACATTTGTGTTTGTTTTTTATTATATTTTGTTTATTTTTTTTGTCCTTGTCTGTCCTTGTTACGTTACTGTTGCACATTCCTAGAGCCAATATATAAAATGGGGTTGTTACATAATTTAAAGGGAATCTTCTTTAAGTACAACTGCAGGTCTGGGTACTTTTGTATGAAGTACTAGGATTTTCAAGGCACGAGGAGCACAGCAACTGTTTGTCCTTTTTCAGATGCTGCGCATGCGTGACCCCCCTCCCCGACAGCTCCCACTTCCTCTTTATGCCCATAGACCGAATGTATGAATGGACATAGCTAACGCGCTAGCCGGTGTGTGCCAAATAGGAAGTGCTCCAGGAGGCTCTTCCGGCTCCTTCTGACTCTGGCTCCCATTGACTTACATTAGGATCTTGTGGCTCTTCTCTCTGTACCTGCTGCAGTGATCCCATAGACCGTATAAAAGGATTCATATATACAGTCTATGGGTGAGCCTCATCATTTTGGCCTTAAAATGTTCGTATTAACCCGCTCTAGATCATCCTGAATTTTTTTATTTCGATATTTTGTTCCTAAACTAAAATAAGCCAACTTATTTCAGCTTAATGCTTCTTTTCTTGCTTGGCAGTACGGAAGAGAAGACTCATTTTGGCCAGAAGTTGAATTTGACATAAGTGTATAACACATATTACTGTTGTTATCCATTCATTAGCCTATAGCAGTAGTGGTGAAGCATTGGGACTAGGCGGGACAAAACTTCCCCCATCACAATAGGTCAGGTGTGTCGATAAAGGTTTAGAAGGTCAATCATTTGATTTGAGGTCACCCCCAGGAGATCAGGGCTGTAATGATGTGCTGACGTCAAATTTTCTCAAAACTTCAGGCTCCTCATTAGACCTTCATTGAGTTTGCTCTGGCTTAGTGTGCTCAAATGCCAAACACGTGAATCAAATACAGTGATATGACCACATTTAACATGATAAAAATATATCTATGTATTAACCATATAGCCAAAATAACAACTTTATACATTTTTTATCTAGATCAGGTTAGGGAGCCATAAAACATCACCCTCTACTGCAATGAACTGTGCCTCATCTTTCACCTGACGTCTGTAGTCTTGTGTAGTTAACATATCTATTTGTTAGTCAAAAAAGAGCATCTGTCTTGTCACACTCACACGTCGCTGCAGGTGATGAATAGCAGTAGTATTTTACTGAAGTCCAGCCAGAGCAGGCGGGGGCGGACGTTTTATGTGCAGCTAAAATCAAATCTCTTTATTTTAATCACGTCAGGTGTGACACATTGACAGGAAGGTCGTTAGCCAGACAGAACGGTTTATCAAACTTTTTACCCTTCGCAGCCGGTCACACAAAGTGGATTCTGGTTAATCTCCATCTCATTTTGGCCGCTCTGATCCAACATAAGTCTAGACAGCACACGCTTAAAGGAGTGTTTTTGATGGTGGAGCCGATAAACATGCAAATACACCACATAAGGATCGCAGGAGAGAGATTAGAGGGCAAGGAGGCACCTGACAACACAGAGATTTCAAAGATGTCATCAAATTAAAGGTCCTACATTATGCAAATGCCATTTTAGTAGGAGCATGTTAGAGTTTGGTCCTCAAAAACACCTCTGGAGTTGTTTTGTTTCATTCATTGCTACAGTCACATCTCCAAAGCTCAAAATACTCCGTTCCACCTTGTGAAGTCATGTAGCGGCAGCTTCTTACACATTTTGTTCAGGAGAGATTGGCAACTCCAGGGCTGAAATGATGCAAATCGTCACCTTCCTAAAATAATCGCCTATGTCACTTTTTGCCTAAGTTTACTTTGCCATAATTTAGGCCATAATTTCAATTTTGGGGGGAGTTTTTTTTGTGTTTCCTGAAAAACCTGAAAAAATGACTTATACGATTATTTTAGGAAGGTGTTGAAATGATTCTTGTGACAGTGTATGGAGTTTAAAAAAACAGAAAAACAAAGTCTAAATGTGCAGAGTTTATGTGCTAAACATGTGTGAATGAAACAAAACACAACTCTGGGTATGTTTTTGGTCAGGAAACAACATTATAACATAGATCAGATCTTTTAAGTAGGTTTTCTTTTCAAATAAATGAGTGATTATCTAAAATGCTTAATTTATATTGTGACTCACATGTATAATGATGATTACTGATGAACTGAACCAATGTATATATGTATAGGAAACAACATAACCTTTGGCAGGATTACATGATGATGAATAAATTAGCAATGATTTTATAATTGATGTAAGCAAATTTAAATTTCACTTTCACTTATATCAGTGAGTTTTTTTCTTTGGTTTTGTCATTTGTAAACTCTGATCATCGCCACTGCAGTGTCTAACAATACTAATGTTATGAAGCTTTGTATTCGCATAGCCCCGACAGCAAACCTCACTTCTAAAACATTGTCACCATCTTTAATCATATCTCTCTTCCCTTTCTTGATCTCCTGTGCTCCTTTTGTGTTGTTGACATGAATATGTAATAGAGCTCTAAAATTGGATGCCCTCAAAAGATACACAGCACTAAAAATAATGAAGTAAACTGTCAGCTCAAGTTGATTATGAGAGATGATAGTTGAGTTTGCATGTGCACGTACACACAGTGGTTATCCCTGTGTCCGTTTGTCCTCAGTAATTGTTTGGGGAGGATGGTGGAGGAGGTCATTATAGGAGGTTGTTAGAGTGGGTTAGTGTCCCTCTATGACGTGTGTGAAGGGTTGTGAGCCTGCGTGCGCATGAAGAGCTTAGTGTGTCACAATATTCACATTTTAAATTCAGCTTAATTATAAAGGTAAATATTCAATACTGATTTTGTTAACATGGTGATCATTTAAAACCATAGACTGTACGGACATAGCTGACCCATTAGCCACCATGTTCCATATAGGAAGTGAACATGGGGGAGCTCCATTGACTCTAATTAGACTTGACACTGAAAAACTGTCACTCCTCTCTGTAACTCTTGTGGCGACCCTCCTCATTTTGGTCTTAAAATGTCTGTTTTAACCAGTTCTACACGATCCTTGTGTTTTTATTTTGCTATTTTAGCTTTAAAGAAATTCCTATTTCTAAAACTCAGTTCCAAAATCACTGTGACTGGAGCTGCTATGAGTCACACTCCCTTAGACTATACAGACTATCTTTAAAACACACTTTTTACTCAATAAAATGTAGATTTCAAGACTAAATAGCATATTCCCATGTGGTTCTACACTAGTTGTAATACTGATCAACATCAGTATTGAAATTTGTCATCTAGTCTCAAAACTACTTCTACGACGATCACGATCATGGCTCACGACCGATAACCTAAAAGTGTTTTGAATTCATATATGTTTATGCCACAAGGAGAAAATGTAAAAAGCATTATTTTCTTTGCAGACTCCACAAAGAAGCTCAAAGATGTCTTGGATGAGTTTCATGGGGATGGTGTCCTCTCTAAGTACAACCCAGAGCAAGTAAGTCTTTGTATGCACTCATTTCCTCAGACGTGGTTTTATTTATTTATTTTATTTTTTGTGATAATTCCCAGCATCCCCTTTTTGTTTGTGATTTGGACACACATTATGAGTTTAGCGGGTGTTGCTGCTTGTTTGGTTCGTCTGATTCATGTGTAATAGCCATCACTGAGGTGCTTAGTCACTGGCTCCATTTTTAGATGAAAAGCCAAAGCGGTCGGTCACACCCTCAACATCAAACCATGATGTTAGCAAATGAGCTTCAAGCCACAGACGACTACTGCAGACTGTATATTATTACCATCCCTACTCTTTCTTTGGCCTAGTTTCTTTATAGACAGTTGACTCTGTGTCAGGTGAACTGCCTCACTCATTAGCCAGCACAAAATGCACATGAGGACATTACTGATACTGTAGCGTGGACAAGGAAAATGACACATGCTACATACTGTGGGTAAACTGTATTGTTTCTATTATTTCAAGCATGAGTAGAGAGTGTCCGGACTTCTACCACTCAAGCATTCATCTGCACATTGGTGAAGATATTTGTGAGCAATAAGCAGACCTGAAACCTGGAATCTTTTTGTTTATGGGATGCAATTAAAGGTAACTTATCTTAACCTTAGCTTAAGGTCAATGTAAAGATAGTTTATGCCTATGGGCTGGTGATGTGTACAAACATGAATATCTCAGTATTGTTTTAGACTATTCCATTAATGATATTCAGAAGATTTTATGTCAAGCCAACATACTTTATTATGCCTGATCTCATCAGATGTCAGAAGTTAAGCAGGGATAGACCTGATTAGAACGGGATGGGAGACGGCCGGGAATACCAGGTGATAAAAACTGTTGTTGTGTCCTTAAGCAAGACACGTAACTTTGCTTACTATGAAAATGGTGTGCGTGTGCGTGTACGTGTGCGTGTGCGTGTGTGCGGGTGTGTGTGTGTGTGTGTTTCTGGTGGATGGAGTAATGATTATCAGTCTACCCAAGGTAGCTATGGCTACAATCTTACCACCGCTGAATATGGAGTGGATGAATTATGCTCAAAATTGTAAAACGACTTCATCTTGATAAGCTCTTTATAAAACGAATGCGTTATTATTGTTGTTAATCTAGAAATGTGTCAAATGTATTAGTTGAGGTTTAACAAATACAAAATTTGTGTATATTTACCCATTTAAGTGAAGAAATATCACATTATACCCTTAATTGCTTTTTGCTGCATCTTTTAACAGTATATACTTAAAAAAAATATTCATAATCAGCACAGACAATATGTCCAAAAAAAAAAAAAAAAAAGAGAAAACAATTTAGGTGATCACAATTCATGGAGTCTCAGCAACTCTGATAATTTCATGTAACATCATCATCATCGCTCAATCTCTGACATCTGACTTTTGCAGTGTTCCACCTTTAAAATATTCCAATGGCCTAACGGTGTTGCAGATTGCAGGAAAATGTAGTGACAAAATTGATTCAAACAACATTGAATTAATTCCTAGTCAATTTTGTACAGTACATGCCAGAAGCAATTTTTTTATGAGATGTATGACATGTATGAGATTTTATGACATATGATAAACTTTGTGAGAATCTCCTGAGTGTTTATTGGTGATGACATGAGTTAGAGTCTGGCTTGTACCAAGGCGCCACCGGACCCCCTCATTCTGTGTGTCTGGAACTGTCACCTGGCGCCGTCGTTACAACTGCAGCCCACAGCTCTCATTTGTCAACGTAAAAAAATGAAGTGGTTTCGAAGTGTATTGTCCCAGCTGTACTGGAATCTATTTATCTGGGCTGATGGCACAAGGCGACCTCCCTCCTCCGCGCTGTGCTACATTTATGGGTTTATTTCCGCCGAGGGGTGAGAGCTGTCTGAGGAGTATGAATGAGTGATGAAAAGAGCAAACAATGGACGACAATCGCAGCTGTCACTTGAATTTTTGCCACTGATGCTAACAAACAATGATTTTTACTGAGTGATAAGAGACTCCATAGCATCTCTGATTGTGCCTCTGTATCTCACTGAATGAATAAATCACAATATTAAACGCAGTATCAGTAATATTGCAGTGAGAGCGTCAGTCTATTAAAACTTTAGTACCAAGAAAAATGTACATGTAGCAGTTAAAGGTATTATATATATCATATTATGTAAAAGGTGCATTATGTGACTGTTTAAGTTTGACTAAAATACTTTCTAAATAAAAAAATGTAAATACAAAAAA
>KN508987.1:8761-24873 GCA_000787155.1 Scartelaos histophorus
TTTTTACAGAGGCGTCTGAGAGGAGAGCGTTGACCCTGGACAGAGCCGGTCCCAGTCAGCTGCCCGCTCCTCTGCTCCCCCTAGAGGCCATGACGTCATACCGCCGCATAGAGGAGGCCTTCCACTGTAAACTCAAAGGACCCGTGCTGGTGGACAAGAAGACGCTGGCGGAGCTGCAGAACTTCCAGACAGTAAGAGCAAAACCTGTCACTCTGGCAAAGATAGAAAGTCTGTACGGATGGATGAAAAAGTCTACAAGAACGCAACAAGATACCGTTTTGATATTTATTTTGTCTTTATGGCTATTAGTTTCGCGATTATACATACAGATGACATCAAATTTGGGCAGCGAGATAGAGGAAAATTATGTCGTAAAGAAAAACAAAATGAAATAAGTTTGCGGACAGCGCTGCAAACCCTTGGCCTTCTCTCTATGAACTTTTCCACTTCGCAGCTGTGCCATGTCAGGGTCAAACCGTGCCAAAACTGCAGGGTTCAAAGCAAAGGGGTGGCTATTTTTACTTATTTTACAAGCTAAAACAAATTTGGAGTTATTTAGAGCTCACTGTTTGTTCGGTACATTCCACACAAGCCCATTCATAGTTTCGGTGCCTTCCAACCAAATATAAAGTGTAAATAATCATCTAAATGTGCGGCCAAACTTTTGACTGGTGGGGTATAATACATAAATAGTGCGGTTGCGTCGACAGTTCTTCTTTCATTTTTTGTTTTCGCGATCATTATAGAACGGTGGTCATCCGAGCTGCAGCTTCCCAAAACATAACTCGCCACAACTCACCATTTTGCAACGATTTTATCTTGCGAGATCTTGCGGTATGAGATCTTGTCCCATCCCCACGGGTTGCCAAGACGTGGAAGTCACAACAACAGAGGTTCGGTGGTGGAAAGCATTTTCACTCCAGCAGCGTGGCTCTATTCCATATTGTTGTTATGCCCTTAAGCAAGACACTTCACCCACATTGGCACAGATTGACAGTCTCGCTTACTTTACCATCGCTGAGTATGGAGGGAATTAATAATATACAGCGTTTTTCATTTCGCAGAGCAATAATTTTGGCAGTTCTTACTGAAATAACCTCAAATGTTCACAGAATGTAAAGAAACAGATCAAGATTTTATATTTAATGTTTTATTTTTGTTCTGTTTTCAGGTTGAGCTGTTCACTCCCAAAAAGAAGTCATTTTGTGTCTTGGAATCTGCTCGCACACAGTCACTCGAGACTGTGCAGAATTCAATGCAAAATTTGGAACAAATTTGGACTTAGTATTAAAAATGTAATGTAAAAAAATTAATCTGGCAGATCAATATCAACTTCTGAAGAGAATTAAACAGGAGTGAACGGCATGGCTCAGCCTGAAAACAACAAAAATCAAACTTTATATATAAAATCTTGATCTGTTGCTATACATTCTGTGAAAAATCGAGGCTATTTCAACAAGAACTGCCAAAATTAATGGCCTGCAAAATAATGTCAAATATTTTAGGACACCTTGTACTTTAAAGGTGTCTAGAATGTTCCAAAATATAGGATAAACGGGCCTATCACAATGGAGACAAGCGCACGCTACATTATAATTCAGATCTGTGGAGAGTCGCCCCTATTCACAGAGGGGATTATGGTAGAAACACCTGTAAACCAGGAAAAACCTTGGAACTTTGCAGGCAAAGCAATAAGATCTCCTTGGAGGAACCCTCTGCTAGAAATGTTACACAGTGCATCTTTAAAGCACTTTGGTTCATGAAAGACTCTATATTATTCCAGTACATTATTATTATTAGTCCTGGTTTCATCGGTGAATCATTTCTGGAGAACTAGTCGGGTCTTGGGATTCAAAAAGTCTCCAAAACTTCAACACAAACTTACCTCCACCACCATCATCTCGTGCCAGTATTAGTGGGTGGCACCTCAGATGTTTAGAATAGCTCTTTTCACGGCGCTGATCTAAAAATACTCTTTGGAGAATCCTCTTGAAGCGTTATTCTTTGTTTCCAAACCGTTAATCCAGCCGTGTTTTGCGCAGTCATAGTTTAGCTCAGATGTGGTGGACCATCTCCTCTCAGACTGGCACTGAGGTCAGAAAATAGCCACACATTCACTTCTCCGCGCCACTCTGAGGGCAGCGTACAAAAGCCACTCTGTCTGAGCTGGAATATTGTGCGGAGAGGACAGAAATAGAGACTGTTTAAAACGCACTCAGTGGAACAACTAGGCCATGTTGGGACCGATTCACTCCCAATAATTTAACTGCTGTAATGTTGTAAATGCACCGGGTTTAGACTGAAATTTACTTTGGTCAAGGTGATGAAAACGCTGAAGAGAATCAACGAGTTTCTCAAAGGAAGAGTGGCTCAGCTGCCGTCAACTAAAACCCTGAGAAGATATTTTATTGCTTGCAAGAATTTGGTTAAAGCTGCGTGAGACGTTCATGTTTTGTCTGGAATGTTTCACAGAATGGGATTAAACCTTTTTATCTTCCAAACCGGACCAAGTTACAGGTCAGATCTACAGAGAGGCGACCCCGCTCACTCAGAATGCCTGGTTTTTTTTAGATATTTTTGAGCTCTAAAACCACGTGGAACTTAATAAACGAAAGGTAGAGCTGTTTAATTTCATACTGTGGAACATTTAAGGCAAAGCAGTGACCACCAACCAATACATTTACATTCATTTACACACTCACTTACAGATTTACAGATCTTTACCAGCTGACAATAATAATAAAGATGAATTCAAACCTGGTACAAACAACAACTTTTATTCAAAGATCAAGACTTTCATTTAAATTTCCGCCAAAAGAAAATACCATAAAAAAACTAATAAAATCATGAGTATAAAAATCATGAATCATTGGTACAGTGTAATTTGCAATTAGTAATTAGAATGAACAAAAATGAGCTTACGTCCGTGCATATTTGTGTCTAATCAGCAGCAGTCAGGACTTTAAATAAACTAAATAACTCCTCAGTTTTATGTTTCAGTATAATGTTCTTTACATTTAGGGCTGGATTTTTGATTTGGGACTTGGGACAAGAAGTAAAATTTCAGGGCTGCCCTAATGTGCACTGCTCGATTTCCCTGGAATGTTCCACAGTATAGCATTAAATGTATATATCATTTATTCAATTGTGTATTTATTGCTCAACGGTACCTTGAAAATCATACATTCTTACTGTGAGGGGCCGCCTCTCCACAGATCTGACCTGCGACTTGGCCTGGTGGCATCATGTGTTTGTCTCCATGGAGTGTAATGCTATACTAATATCACAATAATATGGTAGGGCATCAGGCATAAAAATTCATCTAAATTGGTATATATGTGCTGTGGTAACTGTCACAAAAAGTGCTTATTTTTTCAGAATTATGAGCAAAAAGAAAACATAAAACTTTCAAACTGAGATGAATTTATATACAAGTGTATCTAATAAAACTCCATATTTGAGAGATGATGGTCACATATGGAAGATAAATTATTTAATCATTTTTTTTATTTTAAATGCTGTTGAATTTCTCACTTTGAATTTTTTAACTATGAAAAAAACATGTGGCTGAAATTTTAAGTGTACATTTTCAAAGTGTTTAAAATTCAGTACATTTATTTAAAAAAAAATATTAAAAAAATCAACGTTTAAATGTTCAGCCCAAATATGTTCAAGCCCTCAAATTCAACAGTCAAAATTCATAGTGTAAAATTTGCTGTGAAAAAAATTTGCAGCGAGGATCCAAGATGCCAAGACAGAAGCAATCGATCCGAAGTGATCAATCTAATTTAGGAACAAACAGGAAATGGTGCAGTGAAGCGATCTGATTGGTCAGAAGTAGCCAATCCAAACCTCATCTCTTTTAAATGTAAACCCCGCCCACAGATGAGAACGGCCAATAGGAAACAGCCTCTGTCCTCTTCACTCAGAGGATCGATTGCTTCTGCCTTGGCATCTTGGATCTTTGTTGTGAAATGTTTCCTTGCGAATTTAACACTCTGAATTTTAACTGTGGGATTTGAAAATATTTGTGCTGAATATTTAAAAGGTGAAATGTTGATTTTGATTTGGAAAATGTTCATGTAAAATTTCACCAAGTAAAATTCTAATTCAAAAACTAATTCAAACATCTTTTTTCAGATTTCAAAAATTCAAAGTGAGAAATTCAGATATAAATTCAAAATACCATAGACGCAGATCTTAGAAGCTTTTTAAATAATGATTTGGTGACATATTGTTCTGTTATTTGTGTATTTTAGCCTCCAGCCAAAGGAGCCTTCTTGAGAGGAGCTGGTATGGACCAAACCACAGGCAGATTCACAGCCCCCATCACTGGAATCTACCATTTCTCTGCAAACGTCCACATCGGTGAAAACATTTCCTTAACTTTAACGTTTACAGCAATACCACCTTAAACTCACCACAGTCACTGCGTCTGTATTCAGATCATAATGAAGTGAAGAGGAGCAAGAGCCAGCTGAAGGCCCGAGACAATGTTCGAGTCCTGATCTGCATCGACTCACTCTGCCACAGATACACGTACGTTTCACGCTCTTAATAACTTCAAATTCTTTTAGATTTTGGTTTTAGAATCAGTCCGAAACATGTTTTATGGTGAGACGGCACAGTAAAATACATCTAAGGTGGTGAAAGATCATTTTGAGTTGTAAATACGTACTGCTGAATTTCTCACTTTGAATTTTTTTACATATTTGAATAATTTTTTCTGAATTTGAGTTGCTGAAATAGGCTCTGTTCACGTCACAAACCAGGAAGACAGCTAGAAATAAGCAATTACAACTTCCGGTATAGTTACCGACCTAGTGCCAACGGAGGTATGGTCGTAATTGTTGATTAGCCGAACATAATGGAATGCTGCAATGACATGGAGATGAAGAAAACTGGGACATTTTCTCATTTTTCCAAGATTTTGTCAGACTTACTACCGTGAACAGAGCCCACAGGAAGTTGTAAATGCATCTTTCCAAAAGTCTTCCTGGTTTGTGACGTAATGTGAATAGAGCCTATTTTAAGTGTACTTTTTCAGTGTTTCAGATTCAAAATAAAAATTTCACCTTTTAAATATTCAGCACATGTATTTTCAAGTCTTCAAATTCAACAGTCAAAATTCAGAAAAATGGGTAAATTTGCAGTGAAAAAAAAATTTGTAGCAAAGATCCAAGATGCCAAGGCAGAAGCAATCGATCCTGTGTGAGTGAGGAGGACAGAGGCTGTTTCCTATTGGCCGTTCTCATCTGTGGGCGGGGCTTACCCTTAAACAAAAAAGATGAGGTTTGGATGAGGCTAATTCTGACCAATCAGATCGCTTCACTGCACCATTTCCTGTTTGTTACTAAGTTAGATCGGATCACTTTGGATCCATTGCTTCTGCCTTGGCATTTTGCTGCACATTTCACATTTCACGCTCTGAATTTTGACCCTTGAATTTTAGGGCTTGAAAATAATCTAGCCATGTTAAGATGACTTGAATTAAAAAAGTTTTATTAAAATTTTAGTAATTTGCTTAAACAATGCATTAGTCATATATTGTGCTTTTCTGGATTTGCCTTTACAAGTTCATTATTCATTCACTCTATACTATATAAAAAACTGGAACATCACCATTTTTTTGGTGGCTGGAAATAATAAAATTGTGAAATGTGTAATTAAGGAAAATTGTTATGCAGAGACCATTTATAACTAACATGCAATCCAGTATAGTTAATTTTTTGTGTTTTGGTTATTTTTAAGCAGCTTTTTTGTATTTTACCTAAACAAATTACAATGTATGCCTCTCTTTACTGTTGGGAGGTATCAGATTGGTCAAAAAATAGGGGCATCTGTGACATTTCTTGTATAAAACTGGGACAAATCACTGGTTTTGGATAACTGGGGACTGTCCTGGTTAAATAAGGATGTCTGGTCAGCCTTGGTTGAAGTGCTTCTGGCAGGATGGAGGAAAATGACTTAGAACACAACTAAAGAACTTGGTCGATCCTTTTCAGGTTAGGGGCCCACTATAGTCAAGTGCTTCTGGCAGGATGGAGGAAAATGATGAAATTTGAGGGAATATTTGAAAACTGTATGCGTATACCCATGTGTTCTCTAAAAATGCAACAGTTATACAATTGAGACCAGGTTTTTACAAAGACAGAGTGACCAGATTTTCAAAATTCAAACCTGGGACACACCTGGATTGGAATGGCAAGTATGAATAAAATTGTGAAAAGAGCATCGAACATTGTGCATTCTCGTGTCAGTCATAATCTAAGGGACTTGTGATGCTGCATTGTTTTTGCTTTATGGTCAATTGCAAACACGGTTTTCTGTATTTTAGCAAAACAAATGACAGTTTATACTCCTCTTTACTGTTCAGATCAGATTAATCAAAAATTGGAATAGTCCTCCTGGTTTAGACTTAATGTAGTCCTGGTTTAGTTTTAGTTTAGTCCTTTTTTATATCAAATTGGTCAAAAATAGGGGACATTTCTTGACAAATCACTGGTTTTGTATAAATCTACTGGGACAGGGGACACAGGACTCAAAACTGGGACTGTCCCGGGTAAATAGGGACGTCTGGTCACTCTATACAAAGTCCTGTTAGCTACACTGATATTGCGAGCCCCTAATCGCAGGGTCAGTACCTAGTTGACCTTCTCATTGTTTACTAGCCTCTGTGCATATGCTTTTCATTAACAAACTCTATAAACATCCTGGCCTCTTACACCTACTGCGTAAAACCGATCTCAGGAAGTGTACAGCGCGGAGCCGTCTCCCTGGTGTCATATTAGATTTATGAGGCGTTTAAAATGTTGTCTGTTACAGTTTGTGTGGAACCACTTTGGCATTTCCTGCGTAAACGTCTGCGCGGGTCTTAAAAGGGTATGTCCTCTCATTTAGGGCCGCGGTCCCTGTCGCCAAACTAATCTTTATAGAGCGACCTTTGACCCCAGAGGAAGCCTGTTACCGTGGCAGCGCGACCGTCAAATCCCTCCCCGCCGCAGAGGTGGGAAACGGCTAATGATGGAGCTTAGCGTAGAGCCGGAAAGCTGCCTGGATAGAAACCAATATTTTCATTAGCGTTTCGTACAATTTGGGTCCATATTCCTAGCTGTAAATCTTCAGTTTTATGATTAAATGTCGAATTTGCAACATGTCATTAGACTTGTCGCTAATTACCGGCCATAAACAAGGAAAACAACAGGAAGCAAATTCCCAGAGCGCTATGAACTCATAATTTCAAAATGTCGTTCAAAATAAAAGCCAATAAGCAGTAAAAAACCAAGCCCTAATCTAATAAAAGTTCTGCATGTGGTCATTGTATGAGGAGCTCAACAGAAAGCGCCCAACCCCTGATTCCAGAAGGACTTTTTTCATCCGTTTTTCCCAAAGACTTTCCAAAAACGAGCTGTATTAAAAGTTTGAAAACTTACGCAGGGCTAATCAGTGGCTCTGTGGTAACTAATGACCGCGAGACCTGTAATTTTATTTTCGAAACTTTATATAAACCGCTGCGTTATTAAAGCTTTCAGCAGCATTGATCGGTGGATATCAAAAATCATGTTTATACAATGGAACTGCTAAGGCTCAGCTACAGCTAAAGGTGCCAATTATTGACTTTTTCAAGACACTTTTGCCCTAACACGCCCTATTTTTTGTTTAAGTTTAAAAAAAAAAAGCAGAATCTTGTGTTTTAAATCTGTGACTTTTTGGATTTAAGTTCACAAGTAGCTTTTTAACTACTACGATGTCTTTAAACTCATAATATTCAGATTTTCGATGGGAAAAAATTGATTAAAATCGCGCTTCTGTTGGGACAGGACCAGACGGCGATGTTGAGATCCGTACTTTTCGTGACCTCGAGTTCATCTTTTTCATTTTATTCATTTCGTATCCATTTCGGTTTCCGTCGCCGTGCGGAAAATATGGAGCTTTATCCGTGGACACTGCCCACAACAAAGTGATATTGAAGGAAACTCCGGCCCGCTGACTCATTAGTGCTGCTTTGTTAGAACAACAGCTCGCTCGGCTACTGGGAAAAATCGACTAATGGAAACAGAGGTAGAATCAATTAGTCATTAGTGTAAAGAATAAAGCGGTGGAAATGGGTAAAGAGTTCTCTGAAAACTACTGCACCGTCTTTCCCAAGTGGAATACCATTTAATTCATAATACTGAAAGCAAATCCAAAACGTTTTCTGGAATTAAACAAGGGAAATCTCAAATTCTCTATTCATGGGTTCCTGTTTTGAGGACTTCCAACCATTTCAAATATTCAAGAAGTTGTGTGAAAAGGAGATACAGTTTAGACAAATTTCTGCTCTTTTTTCACGCAGATTTACGCAAATTTGTGTAAAATCCCTTGTGTAGAATCCATTTCAAAGGAGAAATTTTGTATATTTTGTTGACTTCAAAAGGTATTCGACCAAAATAAACTTTTGTCCAGTTGACGAATTAAATTTTCCTTTGCAATATATTACGCAAAATTGACTCGTGAGCTTTAATCTTGTTCATGTCTTTGCTTCCTCAAAACCCCGAGTTGTGTTTTGTTTCGTTCACACACGTTTGCGTAGCCATTCATTATTAGTGTGTCAAAATACCTTGTTCGACCTTGTAGACGTAGATTTCAAGTTTACGGTGGAGCACTTCCTGTATTAGCCGTGACATCACAAGGTGGAACAGTGTGTTTTCAGTTTGAGAGAAGAACTCGTGTGAATGAGACAAAACACAACTCCAGGTCTGTTTGTGATGAAGAAATAACACTGTAGATCATAAAACAGCACAATAAAAGCCATTAAATGTTCTTTATTCTTTTATATTCACCTTAGATGAATAAAACAAATGAGTGTTTTGAATGCTGCTCAACTTTTATCAGTCTGAAACTCTTCCACTAGATCTGAGAGCCTTTTTTTTTAATCGCGCTGACCTTGAAAAGATTATTCACGCTTTTATCTACCAGAATAGACTTATTATGTGTTTGTCCAAGTCCGCCCTCAGACGCCTCCATTTCGTGAAAAACGCTGTAGGACGTTTTTTAACCGAGACTCCCAGACGTCAGCACGTCAGCGCAGTCTTTTTAAGTCTCCGTCGGCTTCTAGTGTCTTTTAGAACTGATTTTAAACTGGTCTTGTTTGTTTTTAAAGCTCTTAACGGTCTTGCACCTCCCGTCTTGACTAAACTCCTGTCTGTTCACAGTTCAAACTGGGAGTTAAGGTCAACAAACAAACTTCTGCTGCAGGTTCTCAGAGTCAGGCTCGAACTAAGGCTGATGGGGCTTTTTTTGTCTCTGGATCCAGACTTTACAACAAAGTGTCTCCTAATATATCGCCATCACACACTTTAACCAGTTTAAATCCAGGCTCCAAACTCGTCTTGCCACTATGGGTGTAATGATATCCAAGTTTCTCGATACAATATTTTCTCGTTATGCACCTCACGGTACAATATTTATTTTATCCCTTACAAAACTGTGAACATGCTACTTTTTACTTTTAAAATACCATGATAAACCTTTGGTGCTGTTATAATAGATTTAAAATAGCTTAATAACAGGTATTTCTTCACGTAGTCTGCACTGAAACAGCAAAGGATCATGGTCTATGTAGTTCCCTCTGTTTTTTTTTATATATTGTGATCACCCATGATATTATTGGAAGAGTTTTGACGACGATATCACTATATTTCAATTATTGTAACACCCTAAGTAACACTCTGCAAAGTTTTTATATTGTATTGGTTTTATTGGAAAGCCTTGAGTGCGGTAAAGCGCTCTCTAAATAAAGTTTGATTGATTGATTGATCGATCATCCGACTACAAAGACGCACATTACCTCAAGCTCAGGTCACACGTCTTTGGTTTCGCTCAAACTTCTCTATTTAAATCAGAACGTCCATGAGAAACCAGATAAATCTCTCTCCTAAGCCTCCCCAAACCGCAGAGAGGTCCAGGCGAAGCTACGTATAAATAATATCATAATGAAGGCTTAGCGGACCAAAAGACTCCTATAAGCTCCCGCAGCCTCCCACACACGAACACACGCAGGATGTGAAAGTCGTCTCGTCGGGATGACATTCGGAGAGGGAGATGCATGATTGATTTAGCGTAAAGACGGAGCATTTTCCACTTAACGTGAGCCAGGGCTGTCTCTGTGTGTGGTTTAATAACGCTGTTGCTCAAGGCACTTAGTTGCAGATTATTACGGTTGTTAAATAGAATAACTTCACTGACTTAAGATGTGTGTTTTTTTTCTTTTAGATCTCTTGAAATGATCGTGGGATTAGAAAGTAACAGCAAGATTTTCACCGTGAGTGTGCAAGGGCTGCTGGAGCTACAGGTGAGCACAAAATTCATGCTAATGTGGGTTTTCTGACAGTTTAAAGGCCTTTAAGGTGTTTAAGAAGTCATATTATAATGGCGTTACCTCCTCAAAAACATACCTGGAGTTGTGTTTTGAGTAATCCTTTATTATTTATTATTAGTCCGTTTACGTCTCCAAAGATCAAAATGGTCTGTTTTCAAGTTAACAGCTCCTTTTACCTTTAGTTCAGTAAAAATCAGCAATTCCAGGGCTGAAATGATCCAAATGATTCTAGTGAAGGTGAGTGGAGTTTAAAAACACAGTGGAGCACTTCCTGTATCACCACATGACATCACAAGGTGGAAGAAAGTGTTTTTCATTTGAGTAACAAATTAACTCAGCCTAAATATTCAGGGTTTGTGTGTTAAACATTGAGTGAATGAAACAAAACACAACTGCAGGTGTGTTTGTGATGGGGAAACAATATAACAGATCAGAAAATAGCGTTAAACATATGTCTTTAAGAAAGTAAAGGTGTTTTCATGTTTTTATTTGTCAAATAATATGTATTGTGTGAATTAGACAAGCTTCGACTATTGTTCATAATATACGGTTGCCAGGTAACACATACGTACATTTGTTTTTTTTTGTGGTGAACTCTTTTAAGTGAACTACGTTTTAGTGAAACGAGCATTCTAACCTGTTCATATGCACTTTAAGCCAACATATTGCCAGACTACAGGCTCGGAGGGACCAGATTTTCAAAATTCTAAACTGGGAATGTGAAAAGAGCGTGGAACATTGTGCATTCTCATGTTAGTTATAAGGAACTTCTGACACTGCATTTCTTTTGGGGTTTATGGTTGTTGCAAACATGGTTTTCTGTATTTTGGCTAAACAAATATAAGATAAGAAGATAATTTATGCTCCTCTTCACTGTCTGATTTGTCAAAAGTTGTGATAGTCCAGTTTTAGTCTTGCTTTAGACCTGGTTCAGACCAGATATAGTCCTGGTTTAGTTTTAGTTTAGTCCTAGTTTAGACCTAGTTTAGATTTTATGTGGTTCTGGTTTAGTCCTAGTTTAGATCAAATGTTTTAGATCAAATTGGTCAAAAATAGGGACATCTGGGACAGTTCTTGTATAAAAATGGGACAAATCACTGGTTTTGGATAAATCTGCTGGGACAGAGGGCACAGGGCTCAATACTGGGGTCACTCTATACATGTTAACCAAATAGCTACTCATGCTAAATAAACACGCTAGCATTTTAACAGTACAAAGAATTGAATAAAAGGACCTGGATGTGCAAAACTCACTCATAAACAGATGAAGTAACAAACACATAACTAACCAGTATTAGATTAGATGGTTTGTTTACACTTTACTACAATTTCAAATATGATTTTGATGCGTAATACTTTGTAAAAATAACCTGACTTGTGTCTTATTTCCCTTCAGGCTGGTCAGTACACCTCCATATTTGTGGACAACGCCGCCGGTGCCTCCATCACGATACAGAACGGCTCTGACTTCATGGGCATGCTGCTCGGGGTATAGCCAATGCTCCAAACCGTGGGACTATTTGGATTTTTAATAATTTCCCAACGGACTTCTTCTGAGCATCCACACATCCTCAACAAACAGACAAAAAAGGACATCAGAGCTACAGTGAACTTTCAGGAGACTTTTTGAGTTGTGAAAAAGACTTAGCATGGACTTTTGGACATTTTCTCGGACACTTCAATGAGGTACATATGTTTTGGTGTACTGTTTCAATGCTGTTATAGGCCTGGGAGCTCCACATGTGTTTTGGTGTACTTTTACAATGCTGTTTTAGGCCTGGGAGCTCCACAAATGTCCATATTTTGAAGTTTTCTGCAAAAATCAAGACTGAAAAAGTACAGTGTTGGTGTTGTATGTTGGAGGCTAGAGTTGCAGTACACTGGACCATGAAAAATGCTCATATATAAGGTCTATCAATGTCTTAAGGAGATGAATGTCCCACAGTTTAACATATTCTACAAAACCATGTGTTATTGTCCATTATATGTTAATTTGAATGTATAAGTCCAGACATACAGAGGTATGTAAGCTGCATCATAAGTGTTATTCAGTATTTATGTTGAGATGTAAAATATATAATTCCTGTTGATTTACACTCTATGAATGTTTAAACCACAGATAAATAAAAGTATATTTAGTCATTGCTTTGGTCTAATTCATAAAGATTAGATAAGATAAGATTTTGAACCATGAGTGAGGAGCATATTTCAGAACGAAACACTTCTAGTCCCTTCTAACCACAGACTGTTTTGGTTCCAATATCATTTCTATTGAAAGGCCATGGGTCCTCTCTCTGTAAATGCTCCCGCAGCCTCGTTATTTTGGTCTTAAAATGTTTAACCTGCTCTATGTGATTCTGTGGTTTTTATTTTGTCCATAAATCTGGATCTGAACATCAGCAGCAGGTTAGATTTACAGCGTTGCTAAGAGCAGAAAGGGGCATTACCTTCAGCAGGGTTGCTCCTGGTTGGTTCTTTGGTGGCCGTGATACACATGCTCAGATGACCAAATGTAGATCTTGGCTTCTAATCAGCCACTGTAAGTGCTGGCCTCGATTGGCTTCATTTGACTGGAGTTGAACACTATGGTGATGTCACTTGTTGGTACAGTCTGTGCTCTGATGTTAAACCATGAGAGAGAAACAACTGTTAGAAGCAGTCAGGTTGTTTCTACATGGTTCTCGCCCATCAATGGCCTAATGAAACTTTTCTTGAAAAAATATTTGTAACTTCTACTTTAAGAAAATGCTGAGAACTTTGTGCCAGATTCACAAAGTGTTCTTAAGCTCCCAAATTCATTCTTAAATGGCAGTTGCGCCTAATTCACCAACAACCAGCTACAAACACATTTATATTTCATTCACATAGAAAATGAATATGTTTTTGGTTAGAAACGCCCTCTGAACCTCCAAATGTGACCAGTATGGGTTTAGTATTATGACACATGAAAACACGAGGGAGAGAGTGGACAAGGTTTTACAGCTTCAAATGTGATTTCAAATGTCCAAACTTATTTAAACACACTCAGTGAGGGAATATTTAAGGGGTGATGGGAGTGCTGAGTCCAGTGTGGTGACCAGGCACTGAGCTGTGACTGAGGCCCATATGGAGGCACTGGGGCTGGGACAGACTGAGGCTCACTGCAGCCTGGAGAAAGTCTGTTAGACCCAACAGACACAGGCTCTAGAAAAACCTTCATAATTGTTATTGGATCACATAATAATATGTTTATAGGAAATCATTTAAGAAAATATCTAACTTAATCATATCACTGAATAATTTTTAGTTGCATTATCAGAGTAATAATTCTAAAACAGTACAATTTTTGACTGTTCGTAGGATTTGTTCTTCAGGAAGAACATATTCAGTTAAGAAAAAGTTTTGCGAATGCCAAAAATGTTATTAAGGCATTAAGTACAAATTTGTTCTTAAGAACGTTTCATGAATGAGGCCAAAATGTCTCTGTTTGACTGTCTGTGCCAGTTGCTTCTTTGCGGTTCATCCACAAACGGCTGATTTGAGAATAAATTGTGGATTAAGGAGATATTTTCCTGAGCCAGAAGAAATAAGGGTCAGGTGGGCTACAGAGTCTTTAAAGGCTCTTACTGGAACAGAAACATGGAACAGAACTAGACCCTTTAAAATTTATGCATTTAAGGGACATATTATTATTCACCATGATGAGTTTAGAAGCACTTTTCACAACTTTCAGAGGCCAGAGCGGAGTTTTAAAATGCCTTTATAATGAGATAGCTAGACAGATAGTAATAACTCCAAGACAAATTATCCGAAATACATGGGAAAAAAAATCCATCTTTTAACAAAAAAATGTGGCGTATTATTCACATACTGTCCAACCAAACACGGCTTATGTCATAACTTGTTTTGCAATATAAATGATCCAAAAATGCCTCAGATATTTTTCCCATTGGTGCTGCAGCCAAAGGAACTGTCTGGATAGCTGCTGTTTACAGAGAAAAATCTGCTCAGATACTTGTGTCTGTACATGTCTGTATTACAAATGTCAGGGTAGAGCCACTCCACGGCCAAGTTTGGTCCTCGTATCCAAAACCGAAACCACCAAAAGCCACATATTTAAACCTATTCCGCAGGGGGCGCAGATTTGGTTGGTGCACGTAACAGTTAAAATAGCTCCTGTATTGCTAATAAGACTTGGAAGAATTATTATAGGCCTGTATCAAATATCACTGCTGTGTTTTTAAGGTTACGGCGGTACAAATACTTCGATTTACGGTAAAAGCAATACCTATGACCGCTGGGGCCGGTTTAGAGGAGCAGGAGACTCGAGGGCCAACAAAAATAGGTCTGAGGGCCACTTTTTCTTTTTGACAACCCTGAGCTAGAATGATCAGGTTTGGTTTATTTGAGTTTATTTGAGCTATTCTTCGTGTTTTTTCTCAGATTCATTACATATATTTTGTCGTATAATGTACAAACACACACATAGAACCACAAAAACTATAAAATGAAATGATAATGATATGAAAATAAAGATTAAACTCATTGATATCTTTAATTTATATGTTGAAAAATTGAAAAACGGTTGCATAAAGAAATACATAATTAAATAACAAACTAAAACTTAGAAATAAACATTGATAACATGAAGTTCTATGGACGTTAAAAGCACATAACTTTTAAAACGAGGGTTATAAAAGTTGATCTTGTGGACTATTGTCGCTTTAATTTAATGCTAAAACAAAGTTCTTCTCTCTTCTCTCAAACAGAAAACACTCTGTTCTAACTTGTGATGTCGAGTGGTAATTTCTGATAAGTTCTCGACTGTGTTTTTTAACTTCACTAGAACCGTTTGGATCATTTTAGCGACGGAATTTCTAATCTTTACTGAACCAAAGGTAAAAAGGTTGTTGGTAACTTGAAAACTGCCGCTTCACGACTTTACAAGGTGCATTTTGAGCTTTGGAGATGGAGACAGACTAATAATAAAGAATCACTCAAACATGTGTGAATGAAACAAAACACAACCCCAGGTCTGTTTTGAGGAGGCACAAACATTAAAACAAGCCACAAAAATTGAGGGCGTGGCGGCAAAGTGGTTTCTGTGTGGAATTTGTACGTTCTCCCCGTCCCTACCACTAAAACGTGTCCAGGAGATCACCCTTTGGGGCCAGGATTCCCCTCAAAGAGACATTCTTAAAGGGACAGTCCAGAATTAGAACAGTCCTGCTGAGATTAAAGGGACACTGCAGAATTTTGGACACAGGGCCCCATTTCCTCGAGAGCCAGAGTGTTATAAACGTGTGGCGTCGCTTTTTA
Organism: Scartelaos histophorus; assembly: GCA_000787155.1. Lineage (NCBI taxonomy): Eukaryota > Metazoa > Chordata > Actinopteri > Gobiiformes > Gobiidae > Scartelaos > Scartelaos histophorus. Next base: position 24,420 of record KN508987.1, read on the forward strand.
AAATAATCCATCCAGTCCTTATGTTTGCAGAGCTCGCTGGTGCTAGGCTAGTGCATGTCAATGGGTTTAGTTAGCCTGTCGCTAAAAACAGTCTTACCCGCTCCACAAAGCACCTGAGATAAATATATTATTACACCAGACGGTCGATGTGAATGTCTGTGTTAGGGCTGGGCGATATGCAGCAAAACATATATATATATCGATATATTTTTCTATATATCGATATACGATATATGTCTCGATATCTGTACAGGAAAAATAACCCCCGGAAAACTACTGCAAAGACAAAAATGTTGGCAGTTCATATACGTAGGAAAGTGCTTCTGCAACATTAAAAACAAAATAAAAATCCCTGTATACAAAATAATAATTAAACTGTAAAATAAAGGAAGAAATAAGCTCCTTTAGCAGAGGAAGCTCGGGAGGTTCCTTATTTTATTAGACCCATGTTCTT
>JACN01085791.1:0-16052 GCA_000787155.1 Scartelaos histophorus
CCTTGTGATGTCATTAAGTGGTTGTTTCCAAGTTAACAGTTCCCCTTTACCTCTTGTTCAATAATAATTGGCAATACCAAGGAAATTATATTTTTTTTAAAAATCTAGTGAGGGTGTAAGAAGTGTTATGGTGTATTAAAACACAAAGGAGCATTTCCTGTATTACCACATGACATGACAAGGTGAATGAACCAAAACACAAGTCCAGGTATGTTTGTGATGTGGAAACAACATATATTAATAACATAGATCAGAAAATAGTGTAATATGGGCCTTTAAAATGGTGTCAAAATTACCTCAGTCTATTCCTACAGTGCTCGCAGCGGAAACAGGATTTATGGTACTTTTTTTTGTCTACTATCAGGGCGTCCATCGGATAAGCTCTCCTCCGGCAAACCGTGCAAAGCTCTGACTTCGGAATTCGAGTCTGTGAAAACAAAAAAACAAAAAAAAGACTTTAATCATAAGTGTTTAATTTATCATTCCCAGCTTCCACACATGATGTAAATACAAATACTTGTAATTCAAACCTAAAATCAAAGGTATTTATTCTTATTTTGTAATACTTTTTGCCATTATACTTGCAAATCACACACATTATGGCACAAAATTGTTCAAAGTGAATTGCACAACTTTTCTGGTGGAGGGTCCATCACTTGCTTGTCTTCATGGAGATTGCTTTGTCTAGAATGTTCCAAGGTAGAGACTGAGTCTATCTTTATCAAAGGAGACAACTATAGCCTACATTACAGGTCAGATCTTTTGAGAGGCATTATTGTATTTTTGAGCAATAGAAACACCTGTAATGAGTCAATGCTTGGTAGTTAGATGTGTTTAATGTCATATACCATGCAGCATTCCATCCATTAGAAAAGTTGCCCAATGCACCTTTAATGGTGTCTGATTTCAAAGATGTTGTTGAAAACCAGAAAGTCTATTTAAAAACTTTCTTCCATGCATTTCTGAATTGTTAATGTGGAGGTGATTTTGGTCACATATCGAATCCACTGTATTTCATTTAATTGTGGTTACACTCACACATACCATATCACAACTTATGCAAAATAATAAAATCCATATATAAACCAGGCCATTAGTTCACATCCATGCCAGTCTAATGCATGCTTCTCATTTACCAGTGTGTTCCAACAGAACTTGTGAACTCTCAGAAGAAACGGTGTAGCCAAGGCTCTTGAAAACTGTCTCACTCTCTGTCCATGTTTTGTGGAAATTTCTCAGCAGATTCTCAGTGGCCTCTTCGTCATAGGTTTCTGTCCGCCTTGCTGCCTTTCGTTTAACTGCATCAGCATAGGAGAAAGGAACCTGCTGGGAGCTCTCGGAGTGCTGGGTCACAGCTGTCAGTGTTCCAGTGACCTTGTTGCCAAATTCATCGACATTTGAGAAATTTTCTGTAAATGTTTTGGTTTCGGTAAATCCTGATGGTTCAGCTGACACAGTTTCCACTTGATTTTTTCGACGAGGCAGGGGGCTACTGTGTTGTGAGGTTGGCTTTTTCTCCTGAGGACTTTCCCACTTTGAAGTGTCTGCTGCAGTTTCCATCAGCCTTGACACAGACTCCTCCTGATCCTTTTTCTCATCCTCGAATAAGAAACTTTGCTCACCCAGTTCAAAGACATTTTTAATAGCCTGAATGTCAAAATTCGGCATTTCCTGTTCTGCCTTGTTTTTGTCAGTGTTATCAGCATCATTGTGAAGCCGCTCAGCAAGAGGAATCGGCTCTTTTTTATCTACATATGTTTTCTCCTCCTGGGATTCAAATTTGTTTACAAGACTTGAAAGGTCCGCCTGGGGAAGCTCAATTTGTTCTTTTTCTTTCACCTCGTCCACACACTCCTCCTCCATGTCAGGCCCTAAACGCTCAGGAATAGAAATTGGCTCTTTACGGACATAGGTTTTATTCATTTCTGCCTTTTGAGCCTCTTCAAAAAACTCCATCTTTTCTCTAACAGATGCAAAGGTCAGCTCAGAGATCTCCTCATCTTCTGGGTCAGGTAGGTGAGAGTCAGCTGCAACACGGATATCACTCGAAAGCATTTCTTCCATTTGTGTTGTTAAATCCTTTTCCTCAGTTGTGAAAGATTTTGTTTCCATAGCCTGACTCTCAATTTTGATTTGTCGATGAAAAGATGCAGGGGATTCCACTATCTCAGATTTCTTTTCTGTTATCTGAGATGTTAATATTGGGGGCGGAGTTACACCACGTGAGAGCTTGGCTGTTGTGTCTTTTAGTCTGGCGAGATTTTCCGCTCTATCGAAAGTAGGAGAAGGTGTAATTCTTGTGAGGCGAGAAGGAGTGACAGACCTGCGTGGTGGTGGTGTTGGAGGTGTTAGTGGCCTGTGCAGCAGAGTAGGAGAGGGAGTGACTCTCTGTGGAGATGCAGTTCTTCGTGTTGATTCTATGGTGATAAATGTTGGTGATGGAGGTCGCATCCTCAGTGATGGTGAGGGTGCTCTCAGGTCCACAGATTTACTTTGACTGACTTCCTCTTTTCTTTTCTCAGTCCTAGTTATTTGAGTTTCAACTTTAGAGGAGCCGATACTAATTTTAGATATTCTCTGTGATCCTCCACTTGAGGCAAGCTTTTCAGAGACCAGCTCACATTCATGCTTTTCCATTGCCTCATTATCATCCAGTTTCATTAGATAACTTTCCATGATTATTCTGACATGAGAAAGTAAATCTGTACTATCACCTTTATCAGTTTGCTTCAGCTCTGATTTTCTCTCGGGGCTGATGAGCCAATCAGGGACTGTAGCAAGAAAAGTTTTCACAGATTTGATGTTACACTTTTCGTTTTGCAGCTCTGTGATCTGAGACATTAACATTTGAACCTGCTCCTGCTGTGATTTCGCAACTCCTGATGCAGACTTCAACACTTCACTTTGTTCAGCCTTGCCTGTGACAGTAATAGGGACAACTCTACTCTCTTTTGGGGATTCCTTTATGCTCCACTCCAAAGCTGGCATTTCTTGTTTCTTTTCAGTTTCTTTAACCTGACTTTGGATTAAGTTTTGCTCCTGTGATTTTTTAATTTCTTTTTTTACTGTGGTTGAAACATTTTCCTTTACTTCAGTCTTCTGTTCTCGTACACTTGTGTGAATCTCAGAAACGGTTATACTTTCTTGAATTTGTGTAGATTTTTTGTTTTCTGCAACTTCTACTTTTGATTCAGTACAAACTTCCTTGGATTGAACTGTGGGCACTGCACCTCTGGACTTTTTGGACTTCTTTTTCTTCCTTGGTGGAGTTGGAGTTTCCGGTGGAGAGGTTATGGAGGCAGTATTGCTAGAGGCTGCAACAGGGGCCGTGTTAACTTTATTCTCCTCCAGCTTTTGTTGAGATTCACTGGCGACTTTTACCTCTACTTTTTTCACTGCTATGCTGCTCTCATCATGAGATACATTCTGTTTATTATTCTCTTTTGTATCCATGTGTTTTTCTTGCTTCTTCTTTTGTTGACTTTTGCCTGATTTAAGATTTGCATTATCTGTTTGTGGTGGTTGATGCTTCTCTTGGTTTTTAGTTGGAGATTTGTCATTTTTCTTCTTCTTGTCAAGTTGAGGGGAGGAGATTTCTCTTTGAGTTTTATCTGAAATAACTTTTTTAGTGTTCTTACTCTGAGATGTGTCTGTTATTTCAGGCTCTGTTTTACAAGCTACTTGTTTTACAGCAGTTTGTGACTGATAAGAACTAACATTCTGCATGGCTGCAATAGTCTCAGTTTTAACCGATGCTTTCTGAGATGTAACCTTTGTTTTTTGGCTTGTATCCATCTTCTCTTCTGTAATTTGCTTCTGTTTGGTATCAGTTCTGACAGCCTCAGTTGAAGAAATAGAAACTGCTTTCTGTGTTGATGTGGTGTGTGTCTGTTGCTTAACAACAGAAACAGATGAGGTCTTCTGAACAGACACAACTTTCGAACTCTCGTTAGATACACTTTGCTGTTTTGCAGAAGACCTAATTATGTTTGTTATATTTTTCTCATTACTTGCATTGCTTTTTGTATCTGCAATGACTACCTGCTTTGCTGATTCTTGAGATTTTTCATTGATTTCCTTTGTAATATCTGATGCATTTTTTCTAACCACCTCTACATCAGTTGTAGGAAGTGACTCGGTAGCAGTTGTTATTAAATCGGGTGTGTAGCACAGAGGAGGAGTTGGCGTTGTTGGAGGTGTTTCCTCACGTAGCCGGCGAAACTTTTCTTCAGCTTGCATTAGTGGTGTGTTAAATCTACTCATCTTACCTCTCATGAAGGATGTCGGGGATGGCGGTGGTGTGAATCTAACAGGAATAATAACTTTCTTTAATGGCTGTGGAGATTCTGACAGTGGAGGGATTTCAGTGTGAATTGTTTTTGTTGTTGTTGTTGTTGTTGTTGATTGGCTTGTCTCAACAGCTTTTCCTGAAGTCACTGTCACCTGTTGTGTTTTGCTAACTTCAACTTTAGGTTCAAGTTTTGAGACTTGGTGGACATTAGGGCCTTTAACCTTTTTCACTGTCATCTTCTTGGCTTTTCCTGGGGAAGGTGGGGCTGGCATGCTCTCCAGTTCTTGTTGAGATGGAGGAGGTGGGAGGAAGTCTTGTTCGCAGGGAAGTGGGGGTGGAGGAGGAGGCAGGTGATCAATGTCAGACTCAACAGCAGGTGGAGTAGGAGGTGGAGGTGGAAGGATGTCAGCATCAACCACAGGTGGGGGTGGTGGGGGAAGGGGCAGTTCAGGCTCTGGTGTTTTTGATTGCAAGATGTACACGTCCGTTTTTACCCTGGTTTTATCTAATTTGATCATACCCTTGGAGGTAGCATTCAAATTCCTGAATTCTGTCTTTACAGTTTTAATGCCGTGATTTTGCTGTATAGTTTTATGTTCAACTGACATTGATTTTGTTGTTTGACTTGTGTTAGCAGTTTTGATCTTTTGCACATTTCTCTGTGCATCAGTGTTGAGATTTTTGACAGGAGGACCCTGCTTTACTCGTACTCTTCTGTATTGCACTTTAGGAGTTTCGCGTTGGGCATTTTCCATCAGTGATCTTATGGTGCCTTTGACGTCACCTTTTAACACCTCTTCCTTTTCCATCTGGCTCTGCTCCTCCTGTGACTCATATAGTGACTTAATAGACATTTTAACATCTCCCTTCACTTCTTCCTCAATGCTCGCTCTCCTCTGTGTTCTTGGAGAACTTGGAGCCTCCATAAAAAGTTGAATTGTTCCCCTCACATCTCCCTGCACATCAATTTCTTGTTGACAAACCCTCTTTTCGGAAGTTGCATCTTGTAGACTTTGCATAGCCAAATGAATGTCACCTCTTACTATTTCCTCCTTCTCAACCTCCTTTACCGATTGCTTTGCCCGCTCGAGAGACTTTAGAGTGGCCTTGACATCACCAGCAACCAAATCATCAACAGCTGACTCAACTTTGCTGGTTGTGGACCTCTCCAGGGATCTTAGAGCTCCTCTAATGTTACCGGGAACAATGTCAGGCTTCTCCATTTCTTTTTGCCGCTTTTGAGCCTTCTCAAGACAGCGCAAAGCTTTAGGTATGTTACCTTTCACTACTTCCTCTTTCTCCACAACAACAGTTTGATTTGCTGACTCTGACAATGAGTTCAAAGCAGCTCTTAAATCACCTTTAACTATTTCTTCTTTTTGTAGTTTTTCTAATGAGAAACTTGGTTCCGACATGAAAACTTTTACTGTGTTGTGAACATCTCCAGGAATAACATCCTCTACAGTTCGTTCAATATTCACATGGCTTTGATTGAGGATACGCTTTGTTCCCTTTATATCACCTCCAATAATCTGCTCTTTTTCCCCTTTGTCAGAGGAAGTCTCTTCAGGGCTTGAATGCAGCTGTTTGAGGTAGTCAAGAGACCCAGACTCAATGCATGTGGAGTAAAAGTTGACATTTCCCTTCTCAAAGTCGTCTACCTTTATCTTGACAGACTCATCTAGGCCGTCTTGGTTGGTCAGTCTTTGGAGAGCACTTCTTATATCCCCTCTAACAATATCCTCTTTCTCAACAGAGGCAGAGTCCTGTTTATTCAATAGGGAGTATAATGTCATTTGTACATCTCCCTTTTCATCTTCCTGGATTAGTATTCCGTGCTTTGCTGACCTACCCTCTTGGAAAAGGTTGGTTATTGCTTCTTGAATGTCACCACGTAGGATTTCCTCTTTTTCTACACTAGTTTGCTTCTCTTGACTGAATAACTGTTGCACAGTTGAACTAATATTCCCCATCTCCTGCGAGTCTATCACCACTTGCCGCTCACTTGTTTGTTGTTGATTTAACAGGTTCATCATGATTGTTTGCAAATCTCCCCTGATGATGTCTTCACGTTGAATTTCAGGAGCCTGTTGATTCATGAGCTGGTACTTAGCCATCCTAACATCACCTATTTCATCTGCTTCAATCAGTATTCCTTTGGATCTAACCATTTTTTGACTATAAAGTTCAGCAAGAGTTCCTTTAATGCTTTTACCCATTATTTCTGTCTTCTCCACTTTTGACTCATTAAAGTCATCAAATGGTGTAGTTTCAAAAAGCCATGTTGTAGTTCTTACATCAGCTTTGGGGATTTCTTCATGAATGATGGTGGTTTCTATATTTTCATCAACTTCTTTAATATGATCAAGAGGGTTTTTCTCAAAGAGCCACACAGATTGCTTAACATCACCCTTGGCGACATCCTCCTTTTTTACAGTTTCAATAAGATTTTCTTCACTCATACTTTTTATTTTATCGATGGATTGTGTTTCAAATCTCCATTTTGCTGTTCTCACATCACCTTTCTGTATTTCACTGACATTAACTGTTTTGACAGACTCCTGTGATGAGTTGTCAGACTCGAACCGATGTTTATTCATTCTTACATTTCCACCTTGAATATCCTCCACAGTTCTTAGTAAAGCTTTCCTTTCTTCACTGATTCTATCAAGAGGCTGTGTTTCAAATTTCCACTTAGCAGATGTGACATCTCCTTTCTGAACATCTTGTTGTGTGACAGACTTTATTATATACACTTCATCTGTATCTTTTATGGCATCCAAGGGTTTTGTTTCAAATAACCACCTGGTTCCAACCACATCCCCACTTTTGACTTCTTCACTTGTAACTGTGGTAACCTCATGGTAATGACCTTCTTTGTCCTTGATGGCATAAAGAGGCTGAGTTTCAAACATCATGGTATAATTTCTTACATCACCCTTTTCTTCTTCATCACAGACAATTTTTTGCTTTTTAATTTCTTCAGTCTCATCTGAAACTTCATGAATTTTATCCAAGGAGCATGTTTCAAAAATAAAGCGACCCTGATTAACGTTGCCTCCTTGTATATCATAAACAGTCCGATTACTAATGTGTTCCTCCTCATTGTCATGTATCATATCTATTGATTGGTTTTCAAAAAGCCACCTGCAATTCACCACATTTCCTTTTTGGATGTCCTCTGTCTGAACCCTCTTAAGCTTTTGTCTGGCTTCTTCCGAAGTAGAGGTCATTATGTCAGATGTTTGATTTTCAAATATGTATTTCATCCTTGACACATCCCCTGATGCAATATCAATCTCCGTGATACGTTTAAAGGCGTCAACCTCCTCGCCTGTTAAGTTTTCCAGATTCTCAGTCTCAAATAGAAAACATGCTGTTCTAACATCTTTCCCTGTAATTTCCTCCTGATCCACAGTGCGTGTTTTCATAATTGTCTCTGTCTCGTCATGGATGGTATCAAGTGCTTGAGTCTCAAAAAGCCACGTGCATGTTTTTACGTCTCCTCTTGGCACATTTTCACTTTCATCTTTTTGGTCTGCTCTCTCATACAGGATATCCATGGGTTTTGTCTCAAACAACCACTTACATGTCTTCACATCTCCTTTCATGACATCAGTATTTTCTGTGGACACAACTGTCTCTTCATCCTCGATATTACTGAAGTATTTGATTGCATCCAGTGGCTGTGTTTCAAACAGCCATTTAGCAGTTTTAACATCGCCTGATTCAATTTCTTGTTTGGAAATGCCCTTAATAATTTGGTATGTACTGATATTTTCATCAAACTGGTCTATTGGGCGGGTTTCAAACATCCATTTGCACGTTGTTACATCTCCTTTAACAACTTCTTCTCGTCTCACTGTTTTTACCTCGTGAAAGTGTCCCGAGCTGTCTTGCATAGCATAAAGAGGAGTTGATTCAAATAACGTTTTGTTTGATTTCACTGATCCAGATTTGACCCCCTCAATTAATATCCTCTGTGATTCATCAATCCTTTGGTTTATTTCAGTGCTTTCAAAAAGGTTTTTGTAGTTTGAAACGTCTACTTTATCAATTTCCTCCATGTCAATTGTACGAATGACCTCCTTCTTTTCCTCTCTAATTTGTTCCAATGGTTGGCTTTCAAACCTCCATTTCTGATGCCGCACATCACCTTTTTCTTCCTCAAGAGTCACAGATTTTTTCAGTTTTCCAACCTCAGCAAGTTCTTTCATCTCCTCTGCTGGACCAGTTTCAAAATAATGTCTTGCGGATTTCACATTACCTGCAATAATTTCCTCCTTTGTTAAGGGGCGACTATTTGAATCATCCTTTAAACGATCCATTGGCTGTGTCTCAAAAACCCAACAGTTTTTGCGTACATCAGCCCTGAAGCTTGTTCCATCTTCCTGTGTCAGGTCATCCTCAATATTTACAGTGCGAATGACCTCTTTCCTGGCCTCTCCTATGTGCTCTAAAGGCTGACTTTCAAACCGCCACTTTTGGTGTCTGACATCCCCCCTTTCTTCTTCATTCAGTGTTCGCTTTTTCAGTTTTCCCACCTCCGGACAATTTTTTCTAGCTAGTTGGGGGCTACTTTCAAAAAAGTTTCTAGCAGATTTGACATTTCCACCAATAATATCTTCAATTGTCTGGGGTTTAGCATTGGAGTCATCTTTCAAAGTATCCATTGGCTGTGTTTCAAAAACCATGCAATGCTTGCGGACATCTGCTCCAATTATTTCTTTCTTCTCTAGTTTTGAACTTTCCCAGTCAGTGAGAGAACTGAGTGTTTTTATTTCAAATAGCCACCTTCCCCAGTCGCCCTTATTGCTGTCCTCCATTGAGAGACTGCACACGAGCTTAAAAGTAGAGCATTCTGTTTTGGTCAGATCTAGTGGCTGGGTGTCAAAAAGCCAACGTGAGGCAATAGAGTTTTCCATTTCTGTCTCAATTTTCCGTACAGATTTGACTTCTAAAATCTCACTGGCTTGTCCCATGATGACACACTTGAACTGTGTGTCGAACGTGCTGGTGATGGTTTTCATGTCTCCGTTGATTTCTTCCAATACTGACCTTAATGTGAGCAGGTGGCTTTCATCAATTGTCTCAGTGTGCCCTAAGGTATGCATGTACTTGTTATCAATCATGTAAATGGTGGAATCTTCATCCTCCTCGGTGAATACAATTTCTTTTGTTAAATCCTCTTCCTTTCGCCTCTTGTTTAGGCTGTCCATAGTCTCTGTTTCAAATAGCCATGCTGCTGCTCGCACATCTCCTTTGTCCAATTTATTTACTTTATTTTTATATTCAGATTTATCCGTGGGCTTTTTCTCAAACATCCAAGCAGTGCGTCTGACATCTTTTCCGAGAATGACTTCCTGTTGACTTATCTTTCTGTTGTCCTCATCCTCATCAGGAGATTCATCCTTGATGGTGTCCAGAGGTTTATTTTCAAACATCCAGCGCATTGATTGTACATCCCCTGGCAGGATCTCTTCCCATTCATCCTCTTCATCTTGGTTAATTTCCTCAACATCGTCATCATAGGAAAACTCTTGGTTCTGTACCTGAACAGTTTCACTTTCGCTGTAGTCAGTAACGAGCTCCTTCTCTATGTTTTTCCTAACCTCAGGATGAATGTGCTTGTATAGGCGTTTGAGCTCACTCTTGCTCCTCTGTTTGAAGTACGCCTCTCTGCTAAGGGGACACTTCGAGGGTTGTGCTGGTTCTTCGGCCTCTGGAGCATAATGGCATACTGGCATATCATGATTCTCTGGTGGCATTTGCAATAAGTCTGGAGGTGGGGGTGGGAGGTAGTCAGAGTCATCAGCTGGTGGGGGCGGGAAATCATCGTAATCCATCATCGCTGCCGCTCCAGTGTTCTCCAGTGTAGCAGCCGCGGTTGTGGATTCAAAAACTCCACTGGACACCGTGCTGTTTTGTGTCATGTTTGAAGCCCACTTAGAACGATTGATGTCACGGGTAATCTTTTGAAGGACAAAAAAATACATATTTCTAGATGAATTTGTATAAATTAAACATTTCACATCCCAGTAATACAATATACTCTATATCTTAAAGGTCCTATATTATGCAGTATTTACTTTTGTGACCTTTAGGCCATGTTAGAATGTTGTTACCTCATCACGAAACATACCTGGAGTTGTGTTTTGTTTCATTCACACACGTTTAAGTAATCCTTTATTATTAGGCTATCGACATTGCCAAAGCCCAAACTGCTGTGTTCCACCTTATGGTGTTATGAAGTGGTAGTTTTCCAGTTACCTGCTACCTCTTTATTTACCTTATTGTGTTTAAAAACAGAGTGGAGTATTTATTGTATTACCACATTACATTACAAGGTGGTACAGAGTTTTGGCGAGAAGAAGATTTGTGTGTTAAACAAGTGTGAATGAAACAAAACACAACTCCAGGTATATTTTTGACGAGTACAACAACAACATTATACCATAATTCAGAACATAATAACGTAATGTAATATGGACCCTTTAAATACACAATTTAGAATAAAAAAAATGTGTGAATGTATGTGTATTTTAATTTACCTTTACTGGTTTATGAGGTGCAGCCTCCTCTATTGTTTTCTCAAAGTGATCTCTCAGCTCTTTAGTTGTATATCTTGGAAACTCCTCATCTACATGTTAACAAGGACAGTTAAGCAAATGGCAGCATGGAACGGTTGTACTAAATATGGATTTTATTACTTACCTGTCTCATTTTCATGATTTTCATAATTAGAGGCCAAGGCACTGCCGCTGTAAGATACCTATATTTAGAGATATAGACAAAAAGATAAGATTTAGCTCATTAATAAAGTTTTGAAGTTGGTAATATTATAAGACAGACAGAATGATAGAATACCATAGTTTCGTGGTTGTGATTTAGCTGACTGCCTGGGAGGACCTGCCTGCTACTTGAGACCGTCACTTCAGAGTTAGACATTTCCTGTGATGAGGCAGACTGCAGGTTTATAACACAATTCACAAATATGCACGCTACACACACTCTTGCAAATCCAAGCTGATTGGTCCATTTGCCCCACTATAGCTCCTCCAAGCCATAGTCTGATGAGTTTATTCCAGTTAATTATTCCTTCTAGAAGCTATATCCATAACAAAATCACATGCAGAGAAAGTGCAGGACCACATTCCTTAGCACAGATTAGAATGAGAAATCACAGATGGAGCAAGCTGTTCTCGTTTCTGTTAACAAACTGTTAGAAAACTGTAAATCTTTAAATCTTTGTTTAGAATAAAAAATGCTCCTCACAATGGTACTGGCAAGGTTAAAACACATGCCACATAAGATGCAGCAGACATATTTTACAAATTCTGCAAATTCTCAATAACCCAAGTTCAATATATAATACCTGAACTGTTCTGTGCTGAAAATGAAACTGGGTAACACTGTGTGATGATGCAATTTCTTGAGTTTCAAATTGTCTCCTCACACTGGCTATTCCTCCAGGCAGGGAACAGACCTCTGATTCCTCCATGACCTAATGAAGCAAGAAATATCATTAACGGCCTCCACTTCTTCATGACCTGGAATCTAACTGATGCTCCAAAGGGCTCCTCTGTTTAGTTGGTATGAAGCACATGCACCTTGGAAATGCATCTATCTAATTCTGCAGTATATGCACTTGATGTTCTTTTTTACAGCACATAAAAAACATTAAATGAGACTTTTAAAATAATAGGCCACATCATTTCTCTATATACTGTCTCGTTTGAAGTACAGTATGTCTTATATGTTTTTCTATTTTTACATGCACACTATATGTACCCCAGCCTTCTGACTGTCATTTGTCAAACTTGCAAAGCTGTCAACCCCTCAGCTCATACAACATACGTAGTGCAACAATGGAGGCACCAGCACCACCAGCTCAAGAGACTTTGTACAGACAATTTATGAGAGCAATTATGGCTGTAGCATTTTAGAGGTTTTGGACACTTTTCACACTAACTCTTGGCACGTGCAGTTTGAGCGCAGTTGCTTTGACACTACAAGACAATTAACGTCTGCAGCCTGCCAAATCCCATTAGACCCCCACACAAATTTTTTGGTCCTAGTTGAAAGCAACTCTTTATTTTTCAGCAGCGTAACAATTTATATGTGCATAGGCGTACATTTGTATGTCTATCCACTGTCACAGAATAAGCAATTTAGCTACAGGAGCTACGGTAGCAGTCAGTTCCATGCTCAATACCCCGCTGGAGTTGTCTGCCCGCTTGGAGACAGCTGCTTGGTACATGGCCACACAGTTGGTCAGTGGGACGACCTTTGAGTTTTCAGAGTGAATCCGGTTCCTCTGATTACGTTTCTTTCTTTATTTGCCTTGGTGAGACTTTTGCTGCCAGCAGCTACTGTATGTGACATAGACAGTGAAAGTATGACTCACACACTTGTATTGATGAACAGCATTGTACTACAAGACTACAAGATCTAACAGTTCCTATATAGTGGTTTTGTACTGTGTAATGTAGACAGGTTGTCAGCATAATGATGCTTCAACTGTACAGTAAATATATTTAAGGAGGATCAGTACATTTGTGTCTGTTTCAGAATGCTGTTATAATTGGCAGTCGGTGCAGCCAGTGGTTTACAGTTTTCATGACATGTACACAATGTGAATCTACCACTGCTGTCATCAAGGCTCGACAGAAAATAATTATAGGCTTCTTTTTAAATGGTTTAGCAACAGCAAAGGCACTGTGGGTATTTTATTGATGGTATTTTATTGATGTACTGTTTGTAATCAACTTTCTCTAATGAAAAAAGAATCAAATATATTAATAATGTATTCAAAAGTAGTCACTTAAGTGCATAGCAACAGAAAGAGCTTGTATCTTTTGGTGTTCCCTTGTTGCCAAAGTTTAGTTTAGTTTAAAGTGACTGTGGCTTTTTGCTGATGTTCCCTGTGGGAAGGGCTTCCCCCTGTTGTTTCTAAGAAGGTATGGCAGGCACTACAGACTAAGCCTCTACCAGACTAGTTTTCCGTGTTTATCATAGTAATATCATAGTAATAACAATGTAAAATACACACTGCAAAAACCTTTGTGTAAAACATTATCCAGCCTATTCATAATTTAATCCTTTAGTTATACAGGTTTGCCTCTTGAGTCTTTATGTCTCATTTTCAATATTCAAGACCTGAGTTGAATTATTTACTTTGACACAACACAACAGTAACATTAAATTACAATTTATACAAATTCAGTTAAAAAATCTCTTGGTAGAAATTATGTATGATTCAGTGTTGACTCAAATGCTGAAAGAACTAGACCAGTGCATGAAGCAAATAGCCATGTGTTATTAAAGAGATTCTAACATATTTTATCATCTGTCGGTCTCTCGTAAAGGACCTAATTTTAAAAAACCTGAAATCCGTCAACAGTGTGAGGTGATCTCTCATGACATGTTCCACTGCAGCTCAAATAACAAGAAAGTGAAGTAATCTAGGCGCCATGTTCATGCAAAAATAAATCACACCTATTTTAAACTGGACCATGACGGGTCATGTTTCTTCATGAAATGCGGTTAACCAAGAGGTTGAGTTTTCTTTGAACAAAACTATGTATTAACTGCTTTATAGATAAGCCACACAGTTTTAAGTACTTCTGATGTTGGAAAGGGTTGATTTTCATATTCCTATTTAAAAATATTTGTTAATTTTTTTCATTGTGGTATGTTTATGAAGCATGTGCCTTCTGCTTTGTCAGCTTCATGTATGTTATCTATAGTTCAATACTGTATTTGCAATTAACTACAGTTAGCATTTTATGTCACTTTGATGTGCATGTCATGTGATGCATAATAGTTTGTATAATTCACATTAAGATAATTCACATTAACACTTTCTCATCCCTTTAGAAATAATCCAGCAGGTGTAGTTCAAAAGTCTAGTCTAAAGTGGCACAATAGCCTACCGGTTGAGTAGATAAGAGACGATAAAAGCTCAGTAGAATCCCACACGGTGGCCACTGCACCCCCGGCCTGCAGGGTCTATCCAAACCAATAGCAAATCCCAGTTGGTCGTGGAGACCAGCTCCTATGTTTTCACCTCTGTCCGAAGAGCAGACAGTGACAGCTGATTTTATTTTAGACCCTCCGCCCCCTTTCAGCGGAAGGGGGTCTTGCCTGCTTTAGGGGGGGTTAGGCCTCTGTGCGTCTCATGACAAGTCCCCCAAAAATCTATATGGATATACTTCCTGTAACTCTCTTAGAGCCTGGTGTACTAATAAATCAGGTCAGCCAGGTTTCATCATCACAGCTTCTATCATGGTGGCTGCACTCCACAACAGCTGTTACTGCCTGTCACGATATGCTCCATCATGCCCACATATCCACAACAAACTGGAGAATCCCATTATCTCTTGCTCCTTGTAATCTCCCTGCAGTGCAAAGTGAATGGCAAACAGGTGCAGATTCTAGTGACAGTAAATGATAATGAGAAGAGCCAGCCATGCAGTGTGCTCTGCAGTTAGTCTGAAACAGGGTCAGTGATGTAATGATATTTGTTAAGAGGCGGGGGTCAAAAGGGCCATAAATACGAGAGACACCCCTGACTGTGGCAGTACGAGCCCTCATGCTGCAGGCAGCAGACAGAGGCGCCAGCCTGGCTTTGGTATGAGGTGGACCCGCTCTGGTGTGGTCGCTCAGACAGGGCCTCAGGCATCACCGGTGTAACTCATACCAATATGAGCCAATGGACAGGGAATCCACAATTCTCATCAGAATGTTGGGAATACTTCTACTCAGTCACATGTGCCCAGATTTTGCTGGCAAGTGTGATTATCAATTCCTACTCTCAACAATTTCTTTATTTTTCATCTACGTGCATTACCATTATTTTATTAACCAGAAACATTTATTAACCACAAAATTATATATACCAATAATTTATTCAGATTCACATTCAGTTTATTGTCATTGCACTTGTACAGTACACTGCAAAGGCAGTTCTGACCAGTGTACAGTCAGCAAGATAAAAATGTACATATTACAGAATATAAAAGAGAGATAGGTATAACACAAGCATATTACCTTTCATAACAGTTAAACTACTTAAACTATTACTAAAGCGCATAATAAAGTTCATATATTTTAAAGTGAAAGGCAAAAATATATATCACAGTTGTATTATACCAAAATTACCAAAATTTGAATGGTTTAGCAAATTACAGACAGCAATTATTTAGGTAAAGCAAAATCCTCTGCCAACTAAATATTAAAAAGATTATTAGAAGAAGATTATTAGTTTGCGTTTATGGTTTAGTCATCTCTTAAACATTATGGCTCCAGGACATTTTTAAAATGTGGAATTGCCATACAAGCCATACAATTTTCTCAAATCTCTAAAACATATAAATGTGCTGTATTGGTTGTAGAATCTTTTCCCCCAATTCTTGCTTTGGGCTTATTAATACAACAGCTTCTAAAATGCAATCGCAATCTTATTACCAATTCTACCTCTTTTTGTGAGAGTATGAAAATGAGAGATCTCATGTTCTTTTCATGAATCTCAGCTTTGTTCAGCCCCTGTGATCCATGGCGCAGTTAAGCCACACACAGGGCAAAGAGGCAAGAAGAGGGAGGACGTGCCATTCATTTTGGCTCAGTGGATCATTGACAATTGCAGTTTTCATTATCATTTGTTTCTCTTTTTAAAGAATTTGAATAAGCAATAACAGAACAATATAAACAGATACTAGCACTGTTTTTACTGTAAATGGTAATAATAATAATAATAATA
>KN508992.1:0-12512 GCA_000787155.1 Scartelaos histophorus
AACAGAGGCGAATAACATAATAATCACATGATCCTCACAGGAATATTCTTAAATTAAAGTCATCATTCAGACCTTTGGGAGCTAAAGTTTGGAGGGTATGAATCCAACATGCATACTGCATATTGTATATTATTATTTGCATTATTACTGATTGCTTTTGTATTTTGGATGATGTTTTGTTGAGTACACTGTTCCTATAATGACCTGCCACCCTTGGGTATTTGCCACCCCCTATTTAACATGACCATTTGAGCTCTTTCTCAGTTTGCCTGATGAAGGCTTAGTGCTGAAACATTGTTTATGTAATTTTACCATTTGGAAGTAAGACAGTGTGCAAGATTTTTCTCTATGTTCTTGGGCTGCTAACTCTCCTCCTGCACCCGTTTCAAGAAATTGATATGCAATGTTCTCATTCATTTATATTGTTTTCTGTGTCACCTGCCTGGAGACAACAGATGGAAATTAGTTTTTTGTTTTTTTTTTTAATATGCAATGCCCCTATCAAATAAATAAATCAAATAAATACATGTTAAAAATAGTAGAAGTAAAATATAGAAATCAAAGATGTAATCACACCAAATCAACTATGTTTGTTTTGACACAAAGGGACCATGCATCTCTCTGATTGGTTAACCCACCTGTCAATCATGTCCTCCAGATCCACTCTCATCTTCGTAAAGTTAAGTTTTATCTTGTGGCTCTTAGACTCAGTACTAACATTATTCATTGATCATAAAGTTATTCTCAACTATTATGGTCGTCTTTTAAACGTGGTTCATATAAATACAAAAAAATCACACTGAATTCAAATGAAAAATGAATCAGATGCCCCCCTCTGCGCTGTCCAACTTTACCTCCTGTTCTCTTCCATCTCTGCTCCTTTCTCTTATAATTAGATTTGTCTGTAACCTTCGTGCTTTCACATCGCTTTGTCTCACAGCAACGCTTGATCCTCACCACCGCCCTCACAAATGGGATTTTCAGCTCACCACAAGTCCACTCTAATACTAATGTAACATGGGGTAGGAAGGAGGCCCGGGTAGCGTTGGTGTAAAAATATATAAATAAAACTCCAGCTATGCCTCCATTACGACTGGCTCTTTGCAAAACTTGTGTAAGTACTGTGAGGAAAGGGCAAATCTGTCAATGAAAAGCAGGATGGCTCCTCTCTTCCAGTGCCTCCGAAGGCCTGTTCCTTCAGCTCGTCAGATGTATTTTTAAGCAAAGTCTAAAGCTAACATGAAAATGAGAGCCAGCCTGCCTCTGTTGAATCAGTGAGATATGTTCTTCTACAGCCCCGGGGCACACACTCTCACCGCCTCCTCCTCATTTTGAAATCCACAGCCTTGTCTACTTTTCAAACACCAATTAATAAAAGTTTAAACACAGTTATGGACATTTGATCCTGTGCCTAAAAAGTTAAAGAACAGAAAAGAAAAATAAATGCAAAATATAGAGATTTTGAGCACTTTTAAGCGTATGTTTGTTTGTTTTTTTCTGGAGAAGAACCTGTTGCTTATTGTTTCATCTTGGAACAGTAGGACATTAAATTAATCCATCTCCATGAAGACAGGAAGGTGACACTACAAGACAAGTTACAGGTCAGATCTGTGGAGAGCTGAGCATGCACACAGTAAGAATGGATGTTTGTCAAGGTTTTCCAGTAATGACACATCGATTACACTTTATCAGATATGATTACCGTACTTTTCGGACTATAAGCCACTACTTTTTTCTCGAACTTTGAACCCTGTAGCTTATACAATGGTGCGGATAATGTATGTATGGATAGTTTGTTTGGCGGATGTGTGCGCAGCCTGAGTGCAGAAAACCTCGCTGTCTGTGCGGTGAACACTGTGCAGATGACGCAGCTTTTAAGTTATAGGCAATTGATCTATTGAAGAAGGACGTAGAGCTGCTGCTGTAAACTCTGCATCAGTGAGTCGATGTTGAGACGGTGGCGACGGCAGCGACAAACTGACTCAATGCAAAAAGACGACAAACACTTTAAGAGGCAATAAAAGCAGACGCCCGAAATTGAAAACATTCTTGAAGACGTGAACACCTGCAGCTTATATTCAGGTGCAGCTTATATATGTAGAGTACAATTATAAAATTTAGTCCAAATTTTGCTGATGCGGCTTAGATTCAAGTGCGCTCTATAGTCTGGAATTTACAGTAAATACAGTCCATAAGAACAAGCGTGTGGTGGGCCCCTCTAGAGAAAACTTAAATAATTAAGTCTTTCTTGCTGGTCGTGGAATACAGGAGCTACATGTAGGTTTAATGAGAAGCAAAACAGAATGGGAGAGTCAAAATAATCAAAAAATAATTTTAAAAAATTTAAAAAACAGTGCATATTTACAATAATCAAACTATTAAACCAAAATAATACAAATTCATCAAGTGTATTTGTGATTTGGAGATGAATTTCAAAAGAACATTGTGCAAATGTTAATCTTCTTTCACCAAGTCTTCAAACCACCACTTGCATTGTGCAACTTTTTGTTTTTTGATTGGGGGTTCGTCACCTGCTTGTTTCTATGGATATGTCACTGTTCGACCTGGAATGTTGCACAGTATGACAGCTCGACCTTATATTTATGATATTACAGGTGATTTTATTGCTCAAAAATACCTAAATTGACTATGAGTGAGGATCTGACCTGTAACTTGGTCTCCATGAAGATAAGAAAGGTTTAATATCACACTGTGAAATATTCCAGACACGGAAAAAAAAGCATTTGACAGACCCTCCACTGGAAATGTTACACAATGCACCTTTATACATATAGGTCTCAAATGAGAGTCTCTGATGTCTGCACTTTTTGCTTCCCTTTCTCAGCTTGTCTCTCATCCACTTACAGTAAAGCCAGATTGATGAAATTGGGGGTGAAAGGGCCTGCCGGTGGCCACTGATCCCATTACTAAACCTGCTTTCCTGGTGCAGAGGTCAACCGGCAGCAGAAGCAATGCCAAGGGAGCGTGTGTATGCCTTTTTGCTATGTGTATTTAGGAAACATTCAACACCAATGTCTACTGTGTGCGTGTGTGTGTCCGTGTGTGTAGGGGAGATTAATGGCTTGTTGAGCAGTACATCTCATGGAGGCCAAACCACATATTACATTGAAGCACTCGTGGCTGAAATAACAGCCCGTCTAGGTGTAGATACAGTTTTCTCATTCTGGTGATGGAGTTCATGGGTCGTCTGCGATATAAACGTGAAGATACAAGAAAGAAATATTAGCTCGCTGGGAGACTACAGAAGACAGAGGAGGAGTTAAAAGTAAAAAAGAGATATTGAGGGGAAATCAGCAAGTAGACAAAAGGAGAATTAAACAGAAAGATGTCGGCAAGTCCCTGCCCCAAACAGGTGATTTATCTTGACAATGCTGTGCAGTGGTTGTAAATCTGTCAAGGAGAAACAATGGGAAACCTATGGGAAGCTACTAACACACTATGAAATGCCTATGGTAATGGAGACACAGGCACAAACAGTAGGTGGGAAGTAGGAAAAAAGTAAAAAATCCAGTAGCCACAGTCATGTTTGTTTTTCATTATCATAGTAACTGTATTAAAGATGCACTGGTAACTTTTTAGCAGAGGGTTTGTCACATGTTTGTCTGCCTGTAATGTTACACTCTACAGAAATACACTTGTTTGTTAAAGAAATGGTACAAGGTCACATTTTATATAGCTCTTTTCCACCTTCAAGGCATTCAAAGCACTTGACATCACTCACACACACACACACATTAACACACACATGTACACAGACACTAGGGGTGAGTTGGGTTAAGTGTCTTGCCCAAGGAGCTGGAATCACACCGCCAATCTGTGGGTTCTGACTGCTCGGGAGAGGGATTCCAACCACCGATCATTAGATCAATAGAAAAACACTGCACTAACTGAGCTACTGTCGATCCAAAATCTACAAAAACACAAATCTGCAAGATAAAGAATAAACTCAATGCCACTGTGGAACATTCTGCAATAACATTGTCATGGAGACGAGCAGTTGACAGACACCACATTTTGACATACACAAGTCAGTAGCATTTACATTTCTGCTAGTGTAAATAAAAGGTGCACTGCGAAACATTTCTAGTGGAGAGTTGCCTGTCTCAATGGAAATTTTAGAGAGTGGCCGCTATTCATAGAAGGAATTACTGTATTTTTGAGCAATAGAAACACCTGCAATGAATAAATACGATGTGGATATGTTTAATGTCACACTATGGATTATTCCAGAGAAAGCAATATCATCTCCATGGAGACAAGCAGGTAGCAGACCCTCCACCAGAAGTGCAAATTAAAAATGATGTCTTAAAATTTCTCAAGCCTTAAATAGACATGCACTATGTCATATAAAGAATCAGGTCTGGACTTTTAAAAACACAAAGGAGTTTCATGGTTACAGTTTACATTCGGGATATACTGTATTTGATGAGAATACAAAATCATAAGTATCACACGGTTAAATTCACATGTAGCCACCACCACGACTGCACCATCTCCCATAGGCCCAGGTGATGCGTGTCCCCATTGTTGTGGCATTCAATGGTCTTTCCTCAACGGGCTTTGGGAATTGTTGCGTTGCTTAATATCGCTGCACGTCAACAGGGAGAAGACATAAAAAGGACATTTGTTCAAGAAAAATGCCGAACTTGTCCTTTCAAATTGTGGAAAAATGAAAAAAATATGAGCTTCTTTTGTTGGTCCATTTTGCTTGACAGGGAGGTCTATATGCACTCTCTTCAAAAAACATTGGCTGTCTGCAGTTTTATAGGCCGGACGGGGAGGGTATGGAGCTTTGAATTCAGTGCTGTCTCAGTGGAATGCGTTTGAAGATGATAAAGCGCCTTTTTGCCCTCAACAATAGTTTAACATCATATGGCTAAGTTTGGACCAGCTGTCATACTTTCGATGTTTTGCCAGACAATTTTGCAGCTTTATGTTGTACAATGCCCACTGGCCAGTTCACAAAAATGGTGAAAGATCTATAGTATTTACAATAGAACAACACTGCATATTTCTCTGACATTGCATTTTTGTATTAGAATGAATCAATATTTGTCGGTTTGAAATTGAAAATGAGTTTGCGGCTGGTACAACAAAGACAGAATTTTGCCTTAAGGAAATATGCATGTACCCCATTCTATTATTTTTATATTTTGAGTTACACAAAAATGTTTAAGTGTAGTCAAGTACAATCCAAAGACAAAAACATAACCCAGTTAATGATGATGGCATAGACAAAACATACAGTTAACACTTTACACTTTATAGTTAACACACTAAATGCAGGTCCTCGTATTGTCAGTCCCTCCTGTGCCTATGAGGGGCAGTAGTGAGCAGCAGGTTGAGATGAGGTCATAGATGGTCCGTCTACAGGCCCCGGATGAGCCCACACGTACATTCACAAAGACACCAGATCTGGCAACCCAGCGCACTGCTCCCATTCAACACTGGGGCAGCGGAAGTCTCCAGTTCAGAGCCAGAATTCAGTGTAAGTACCACAGAGGGGGGCGGTAAGGGGCACCAGTTGAGTCTCACTCAAGCCACCAGTTGATTATTGTTCCTGGACCAGTCAGTTATTAAATCTACTTTTCTATATTTGTGTTCATACAAAATGTAACGCAATGAGATCTTATATATATTTTGACGCACTTGCTTAACGTCCCCATTATACTCTATTTTCACATCTCTGTTATAATGTCGTTTCCTCATCACAAACATACTTAAGAGCTGTGTTTTGTTTCATTTACACATGCTTAACACATAAACCATGCTATTTAGGCTAAACACTCAAACAGAAAACACTCTGTACCACCTTGTGAGGTCATGAAGTGTTTCACTGTGTTATTAAATGCCCTATACCTTTACTAGAATAATTTCACCCCTGGAATTGGCAATCTGTACTGAACTAAAGGAAAAAGGTAACTGCTAACTTGAAAATTATCACTTGATGACATCACAAGGTGGAACATTTTGAGATGTAGACAGACTTATAATAAATGATTGACAACTCCAGGTATGTTTTAATGAGGCAACATTATAACATGGCTTAAAGATCAGAAGTTTTTCGTTATATAAGACCTGATCTGAACTTTACCCAGAGATTACCCAAGTCAGTTTGTTCCGCTGTCTTGTGCAATTTAAACTTCAGACAATATATTAAAATGACTATTTCTTTGCAGGTATGGTCCAGGAACATTGACGAAAGATATGAAACTGGGAAATATGCAACCTATAAAGCCAAAGATAGCACTACTCAGATAACATTTACTTATGCCACAGAGCGAGCCACACAAACCCAAACAAGATAAAACTCATTCATCTACTTCCACTGACAAATCCTCATCCACAGCCCAGTGCACAGATAAGCACAATATGCAAGAGAGAGATGCCCCGATCGACAAAGGCTTTTACATGGAGGTTTATTTGTGAACGGTGGCCATATTTACAAGTGTTAACACATAGCTGCAGGGGAGACAGCGGCAGAGTCAGGGGAGTGGGAGGCACGGAGCAAATCGAGTCTATGAAAACGGTGACCCGGCGCAGACCCCCCAACGGCAGCCCGCACAATGCTACAAAAGCGGGGGACCGTGTTTGTGTCACAGGACTTTCCAGTATTCATACCGTACATTTTCTGATTTAATTGGAAACTGTCAAGGAGCATAGGGGTTGAGTGGCGTCGAGGCAGCAGCTGGACTGTCTCCCTGTGGCTTATGAGATGCAATAAAGACAGGGAGAGGAAAAGAGCCAAGAGTGGAGCGGAGTGCCCAATGAAAAGCAATTCAGAGTCAATGGGAGTCAAAAGGACATTATTGAAATAGTGAGGAGTGTAAACCTGCAAAGACGAGTGCTGCTGCTGCTGCTGCTGCTGCCGGCTTACAGCTTCACAATCCTCCACTGTGATCTCTGTAAAAAACTGTTTATCTGAAGCCACGTATGCAACTCATGAAGAAGTAGTTCAATGCACTCGATGATTAAAGAAGCACTGTGTCGCTTTTCAGGTGTGGAGGGGATCAGCTACCTGCTTTTCTGCTTTTTCTATAATGGCATTTCTATTACATGTTTTTATAGCTTAAAAATACATTGAAAAACATTCCTCCACCTGCTTATCAGGTAGTTTAATGCCATATTTTGGAACATTTTATCCAAAGGAATAGTATCTATGCGATCAGGTTTTAATTTCCAAGGATAGACAACTAACAGATGAGTTTTGCAGTGAGTAATACTGTTACAAGTAAATATCATATAATTATTTTTGATTAAATGGCAGCAGGATGAATGAGAGACTAAAGAAAATCTATCAAGTCTGAAAATTATACGCCACCAGATCAGAACATATCCAAGGTTGCATCTCTCAGTCTTTAGTGTACATAAAAACAAAACAATTTACCACTAATTTAAGCTGAATCCGAATCAGATACAGTTCTTAACATAATCAAATCACAGAACATTTAGACCATCGATATATAAGGCTGCAGGTCGTATTGTTCTGCCTGGTTGATTGTGCAGTATTTATGAACAGCCTCTGGGGGGAAAGGGAGTAAGACAAACAGCACACAGCTTGATACTGAGGTCAGCACTTATCAACATTTCAGTGGTACATGTTACAGCCTGAGGGGATTCCAAACAAAAAACACAACACAGGTCCTATATTAAGCAAAGTGGACTCTTTAAATCACGTTAGAATGTCGTTAGCGCCTCAAAAACCTACCAAGAATTGTGTTTTAAGTCATTCACACATGTTTGGTAAATGGTAATTCTTTATTATTAGTTTGTCTACATTTTCAAAGCTCAAAATGCTCTGTTCCACCTTGTCATGAAGTCAATATTTAAATAGAAATAGGAAATTACAGGGCTCAAATTATCCAAATGATGCTAGTGAAGGTATATGGAGATTAAAAACACAGCAGAGAAACATGTTGCCAGGTGGAACGTCGTAGTAGTCAGTAAAAGAACGTCTAAAAATGCATTATTTGTGTGTTAAACATGTGTAAGTGAAAGAAAACTATATCACTAAGTCACTTTTTGCCTAAGTTTACCATAATTTATGCCACAATTTCAATTTTGGGGGGAGTTTTTTTTGTATTTCCTGAAAAACCTGAAAAAATGACTTTATTTAGGATTATTTTAGGAAGGTATCGATATTATAACATAGATCAGAAAACAGCGCAATATAAGCCTGTTAATATGGGGAGGCGGCGGATAAAAAGACTACAAAATCACACACCCTGCCATGTCACCGGTGAACATCTGGAGCAGAAGTCGATTAGAAGTCAAAGTACAAAGCTGGCCCCGGACCAGAGAGACAAACGCAGACAATCAACGCGATCTCCATCATTGGCTGCTCACATCTATGACCCCGCACGCACACACACACACACACCTCACTCCAAACTGGACACTGTGACACTGACGCCGGATGACAGCGTTTCAGGGGCACTACGGGGAGCACAAGTGACCAATGTCACCCTCGATAACGGTCAAAGTAGTTTAAAACAACACTTTAAACAGTATGATGCACGACCATAGACTTTATAAAGAAGTGGACTGAGGGAGTATGACGTCACCCGTAGCGTTCAGTCCAGTCAAATGCTACCAGTTATAGGAGCAGAGTTTTAGGAATTTATATAAGCACAAAATAAAAACACCATCATCATGTAATACAAACATTTTAAAACCAAAATGGCGACGCTTACTGCAGCAGTTAAAGAGAAAAAGACGACAGTTTTCCAATGTAAAGTCAACTGGAGCCAGAGTTAGAGTTGGAAACGGCCCCATGCTCACTTCCTGTTTGGGTCACGGCTAGCGGTTTAGCTATGTCCATTTATATAGAGCAGGGGTGTCAAACATACGAGACCTTTAATCCGGCCCTCGGCTGATTTTCTACTTAAATATTTTAATGATATTTTCTATTAAATTATTGGTAATTCTCTGCGCCGCTTAGCATGGCAGCGTCTTCAGGTCTTAAAATTTGTGCAGTACGTAACTTCTCCATATCGCATTTCTCCTCAAAAGTTTAATTTGTCAACCACCATTATTTGGTTAAATAACGTCGCCTAAATAAAGAGCGGTGGAACCAATAATTAAGAACACAACGTAGCCCCAGGTCAAAATACTCCGGACACACTGTACGTACAAACTGTAAGGAACATAATCAACAATGTTCCTACAAGAAAAAATACACTTTTTATTACTCTAACTAATAGAAACAACACAGTGAATCTTTAGACCAATTTTCATAGTCATAAAAAGTTAAGATTAAATTAACTGATTAATCAAACTCTATTGGACAGATTTGCGTTTCTCTGTACAAATATTTGGACTTATTGCTATTTTTGAAGAATATTTAGAAGAAAGCCACAAGTTTTCTGATCCGGCCCCTTTGGGATCAAAGTAGGTTGGATAAGGCCCCTGGACCAAAATGAGTTTGACACCCCTATATTGTTAAATGTGGACCATGTAACTTTTCTGGTGAGGGCTTTGACAGTGACATCTCCGCAGTATGGCATTAAGCATATGCATCGCCATGGAGACAAGCAACAGAAAAGTTATTACCAATGGATTAAAATTCATGGACACAACTTTTCATCGTGCAAAATGCATCTTACCCATGCTTATCTAAAGTGTCCTGCTTTACTTTTGGTCCCACCCACAAGAGAACATTATAATTACCCATTTGACAATCATATAAATTGATTAGACTGTGGCAAATAATGACCAAGAGAGAAACATTAAATAACATACAGCAAGAGCTATGAAATGTCACTCCTAATGGCTCTTATTACTTGTACTTGTCTCAGGCTGGTACATTCACAGCTCTTCCCATTAAAAGAAACCACAGTAAAAGTAAAGAGTTTGGTTGTCGAAACAATCAGTCTGGTTTTACACATCAGTAGAGAACATGCAGAAGGAAAACGGAAATAGAAACGCTAAATTGCTTTGTTGACCTTTCTTCCACATGAAACCTTTACAGATTCTAAGTTTGATGCCTTATAAAGTATTGACATCAGAAAAGTGATGATAGAATTATACATTAAACAACATTAAATCAACTTTTTACGTAAGAATTTTGGACGTTTTATCATGTTAAACTGTAAATGAATAAAATGTACTCTGTGTTTATGTATAGGTCTTTTAGTCTTGGTGCTAATCCTAATTTTGAAGCATGATAAATATGAAATTACTTTAAATTATGTTTTGTTATTTTGCTATGCGCCAATTTGATGTTATTCAGAGCAATGGGAGGGAGACTGCTTATGGCTCACAAGGAATGGAAATCTCAAAAACTGCAACATTTTACTGAAATGTCTGACAACACATATTCTAAATCAAGGGAACAATGTATTCAAATGACATTAAAAGCATTGTTTTACTTCATTATATTAACAAATGCTGATTTTTGGATCGTGATTGTCATTCTTTTTCTGCTACTTTACTTTTTAACTATTACGTTGCTTTGCTGATTTTTTAAGTGAACAAAAATCCACATTTATTCAGAGTTAGACAGTCAGGAATGAGCTAAAGTTACATTGTGTTATTCCACCAGTCTTTTTCTCCCCAAAACTATTAGAGTCACACCTGAGGGAGAACAGCAAGTGGGCTCCACCAAACACAATGCATTTAATCACTGAGAGCTTGGCTGCTGCAGACTCTACCAGTTTTCTAACACTCTGATACTTCTTCTTCTCACATTTCAAAGATCATTTAATTACATACAAACTCAACGTAGGCACTTGTGGTACACCTGCCCTCTGTTCACTTTATGCGAGCTGAACACATGTGGACCGCTCTGGTATCGGCTGTGTTTTTTGCGCTTTTTGGCCCGAAGCTGTTATTGATTTAGTCCAGGGAGTACTTAAACTATCACACCATCGTTCAGACCCTTTAATGGCCGTTCGCACTCGCTTACAGGGCAGGGGCTAAGACACGACTGTCCTCACTTCAACTTTACCGAACTAAGAATGGAGAATTTCTGAAATAAAACTGTATAAGAATTTCAGAACAGGTACAAAAAAGCACAGTAGGATGTCAGTTTTACACAGTTATTCAATAATGAGCATATTCAGGTAACATTATTATCGTAAAAGTACAGTTTTTAAAGAGGGAGAGAGAAAGAGGAAGAGCCAAAAGTGTCAAAAGTAAAGTCTGGTTGTAGGGCTTAAGAATAGGTAATTTTTTTCTCCATAAAACACATTATATTGTCTAAATAACTGCAATCTTTTAAATTGGATAATTGCACCAACTCAAATACCGTTCAATTGAAATGCAGAATATTGTGGAGCCTTAAACTTAAGTCCGCATTTTGAGCACTTCTCACTTCATTATCTGAGAATCCAGATTGCCTCCTTTTCGAATAAATTACCCGTCGTTTGAGCTTGGATCAGACATTATTGCATTGACAAAACATAAGCATTTGGCGAACATTCTGCCAAATCGCTGACAGTTGCACAAATAGAGAAAAAAGGCAAAGTCAGCTAATTCTGACTCCTTCAAACTATAAAGCAATTTTGCCTTCAAATGCCCAAAGCCAACGTGGTGATATCCCTGAAGAAATGAGCCTACGCGAGATAAAAGAGGAAACTTTGGACGGGCTGATAAAACATGTTTATATCTCCCACTCGTACGCTGCTATTTTTCCCTAATGTCAAGGGGCAGGTCTGTGCAGGGGTGTTACCATTTAGCGCGCCCGGATTTCAGGTACTTTCTTCTGCAGAATTGATTGTGGAGGTCAAAGGTCAGCCATCTCATTCGCCATTCTCCTGCTAAAGCGGCTAGACCCAACCCGATGTATCTGTGCCCACATATTCTGTCTGTTCTCAACCCAAACTGACTGGGGTTAGCGCAAAAAATAAAAATAAAAAAACTCTTGAAGGAAAAAAATAGGGCCTTTCTATCTCTCCTTTTCGCCTCTTGTTGGTTCGGTACGTATTCACAAAAGCAGCAGACAGGCAGCTAGAAATCAATTCCACGGAGCCACCAGATGAAAGCTGAGTAGAAAAGTGTAGAAAAAAGACTGAGGAGCTGTGTATAAAGATTCTGCCTGGCCAAAAGCAAAAATAACTAACATTTAAGGGCTGATCTAGCGCTTGTCTATACACAGTTCAAATATGAAAATGTACAGCAGAGGTAGGTGGGAGTCGGCGCGCAATCCACTGCAACATCAGGACATGCCCGGAGTGATCCAAGTGAAGAGGAGACAAACTTGCAGGAGGGACAGGTAGGTGTACTATGAGACATGCAAAGTTTTGATTTCAAAAATAAACCGACTGGCTTGTTTTGGAATCTCGAGATGTGGCTGGTGTTGAACCTTCGCTTGTTTATTTTTATGGTGTGAATCAGTGCTGGAATGTCTGAAGATTTAAAGTCACCAAACAACCAACAACATGTAAAAGCAGTTATTTCTAAATAATACACAGGTTAAGAAAGTAAAAATAGCACATTTCAAAAAGAATATGTTTAAATGGTTGAAAGAGTTACTAGATTTGGCTTTTTTT
>KN508993.1:1396-11516 GCA_000787155.1 Scartelaos histophorus
AGACCGCAGCTAACGGATTAATTAACATGCTAGCACAAACTCGAGCGTTTTAATTTGGCCCGGGCTAATTGGAAACGCAGATAGGCCGCAGTCATTTGTACAGGTGCAGAAAATAAATTATAGATAGATATTCTTAACGCTAATGCTAACGCTAGCGGTGTGCGGACACAATGCGAGCACTGTCTCGAGTAAATGAACTGCTAAATGAGAAAGACTCCACAGAGGGGCCAAAGTAAGAGACAATTAATTTGGTTTTACTGAGCGCCGCTAATGGTGAACGCGCCGCTTCGGACATAGAGCGCCGGGCTAATTTAAGGACGAGGCTCGAAAATATGAAGAAATGTAAACTTTTATTTAGCAGGTGAATATTTACTTAACGGTGCGCTGTGTAACTTTTTGAGTTGACGCTTTTCTCCATTGAATCCATGTCATTGCTTTGTCTGGAATATTCCACAGTGTAACTTTAAACAGCTTGACTTTACAATTGTACAATTACAGGTGGTTTTATAGCTCAGAAATACCTAAAAAAAATAGATATTCTAACTGTGAGCGGGGTCGCCTCTCCACAGATCTGACCTAGAATTGAGTCTAGTTTCAATATATATATTTATTAAAAATGTTTTATTTATTTATTAATTTCTTTAGTTTGTATTTTATTTTTATTTGAGTAAGGTACATTACAAATATAAAGATATGCACATGTTTGGGACCATTTCTGGTACACAAAAGGAGTAGGTTGAGTGTCGTACCGCAATAGTTTTACCTTAACACGTGGTTGACCCAATATAGAATACAAATGTTCAATATAAATATACAAATATATACATACATACGCATAAACACATATATACGTACATGTACAAAACACTATGGGACATAGATGAGATTGAAATGGGCAATATGAAACAGAAATGGGACAATATGGGACAGAAACGGGACAATATGGGAAAGATGGGAAAGAAATGGGACAATATGGGACAACAACAGGAAAATATGGGTCAGAAACGGGACAATACAGGGAAATATGGGACAGAAACAGGTCAATATGGGACAGAAACAGAACAGTATGGGAAAATATGGGACAGAAACGTGACAATATGGGGCAGAAATGGGACAATATGGGGCAGAAATGGGACAATATGGGGCAGAAATGGGACAATATGGGTAAATACGGGACATAAATGGGACAATATGGGGCAGAAACGGAACAATACGGGAAAATACGGGACAGAAATGGGACAATATGGGACAGAAACAGGAGAATACAGGAAAATACGGGACAGAAATGGGACAATATGGGACAGAAACAGGAGAATACAGGAAAATACGGGACAGAAATGGGACAATGATGGGAAAGATGGGAAAGAAATGCAACAATATGGGACAACAACAGGAAAATATGGGTCAGAAACGGGACAATACAGGGAAATATGGGACAGAAACAGGTCAATATGGGACAGAAACAGAACAATATGGGAAAATATGGGACAGAAACGTGACAATATGGGGCAGAAATGGGACAATATGGGGCAGAAATGGGACAATATGGGGCAGAAACGGAACAATATGGGAAAATACGGGACAGAAATGGGACAATATGGGACAGAAACGGGACAATGATGGGAAAGACGGGAAAGAAATGGAACAATATGGGACAACAACAGGAAAATACGGGACAGAAACGGGACAATATGGGAAAATACGGGACATATACGGGAATATGGGGCAATGATGAAAAAAAAATATATTTTTTTCTTTTGTAACACTTATGGTTTAGTTTAGTTTTACGTGTCTCTTAGTCACTTGTTTATTGTTGCTTTATTTCCTAGTTATTTTGTGTACATATTTTAACCTGTTTTGTTAATTCCTTTAGTTGTACCATTTTTTCATGTTGGTTTTTTGGTACTTCCCCTGCACCTACATACGGAAGCCCTGTGTTAGCAAGCAAAAAAATAAATCAATCAATCAATAAAATGATATTGCCATTTGGACTCTATTTTCTAAGTTTTATTTTATTATTTTTTTTCCAGCAACGGGCAAAAGGGGGAAAAAAATCAGGGAAAAAAAAATGTTAGAAAAATAAATAAATACATTAAAAAAAAAAATAAAATTATAAAAATAAGAATCCAAATAATTTATTTATTTATTTTTTTTACGCTTGCCGCTCAGGGCGTCCGTACCTAGCAGGGTACCGAGCTGGTTTGTAACAACAATGACAAAATTCCAAGAAAGAAAAGCAAGAGAAAAAATACATATTAAAACATACAACCCTGAATGCGTAATTACAAACAAACCACTTTATACCATTTTTTAAACACTTCTACTGTTTTTTTTTTTTTTTTCAGATCATCATCGTTCTGTAGACTAACAGCTCTCACATAAATATAATCACTTTTCTTCTTAGTTCTTATCTTTTTTATTAAAGATGCCACTTCTTGTAGGTTATATTGACTCTTTTTGCTTGAATAATTCCTGTAAACAAAGAGGAAGCTGATGATTCTCGGCTCAGGTCAACGGGATCAAAACACTTCAGTACTTTCAGCTTCACAAAAAGAGGATTTGTCGGTGCGTCGTAATCCGCGTGATTAATTATCACCGATAGCTGATGTCATCGACGTGCCCTGGGGGTGTGATGCTATCTGTGAGCACTTGTCTGTCTGCACTTCTGTTAAACTGACGTCGGGCGCTTTGGTCTAAAGAAAAAGACATGATCTGACTAAGGATTTTGGTCGAAACGTTATCTAAAAATAGCATCTCTGTCTCCGTCTTTCTCTATCTGAAGCATCTCTCTCGATTTGCATCTTTCTTTTGATAAATTCAACTTTAACCTGACCTTTAATTTAACACAATCTGACCAGAAAGCGCCGACTTAGTTGATAATGCAACGTTAAATATCCTCTAAGTAATGCACAAAGCAAAGTGCAGTGTGTTACCTGGAAATATTTAAAGACCGTTTGAGAAGAGAACGAGCCATTATGATTAAAAAGAAACCTATATGTTTAAAAAGATCAGATTCAGAACCAAGGTTGTGGAGCGAAGCGTCGAAGTGAAAGGAGTTTATTTATTAAAAAGTCTTGACAAAGTAATCAAAGAGACAAGTGTGATAATGACATTTAAAAAAAAATATATATACACATAAAATCCTTTGCAATGTGTATGTATGAAACAGAAAAGTAAAGATTTCTGTTTCCAATGGGTTAATAATTGTGACTCAAATGAAGTATATATTGATTTTAAAGTATGCTGAACAAAAATCTAAACGCCCATGTGACACTTTTGAGCTTCTATTACCGTTATAGTTAATCAGCTCATGAAGTGAGAATTTCAATGACATTTAAAATTCAAAATCTGATGAAACAAATGATCTTCCATAGGCGTGAACACTTCTGACTAAACTGGACATTTTGGAGTGGCCTTTTATTATCCCACTATAAGGAGCGCCTGAACTAATCACTCTGTTTGAGCTGCTTTTGTTTATCCCACACCCATGTACTGAGTGGATTCACTGCATCACTGAGCTCGAATGTGGCACAAATCAAGAAAAATATTCATCGTGTAAAAGTACAAGACAGTATGTACTCACTCAGGGCGGCTCCATTCATGCGTCTTCAGTATTTGACATGGGGCATTGATATTTATGTTGGTGTATTGTCTTCTGCTCCTTTTTATCCATTTCTTCCATGTCTCTTTTAACATCTCTGAATGAAATAAACAACATTCTGAACATTCAATTGTACATGTAGAACACCCCCTGCACGATGTCAAAAGATGTGCAAGGAATCGATAAGTGGTGAGTGTTGAACAAATGTGTTGTCTTAGCGTAGTCCGGGTTAAACAATGCTTCAGTCTGGGTTACTGATGTTTAAGTAAAGACTAAGAAGACTAATAATCTTAAAGTGATCAGAATCTAAACCAGGATTTAAGGAGGATTTAAGCCGGAGGAATTAAGGACTAAATCAGCCATCCGTTGTAGTTCTCACTCCACATTGTGCTCAGACTTAAATAAACTTTATTGATCCACAAGGGAACAGACTCGGACGCAGTAGCTCACACATCACTTTATAATATAATAATGCAGGGACGCCCGGACTTCCTTCACCCAGGACACTTCCTCCAGCTCCTCCAGGGGAATCCCGAGGTGTTTCCAGGTCCACGTTTACGTTGTGAATTAAATAGATTGAATTTAAATGATTCTCCATGGAGTTTACGTGGAAATAATAATTCTGAGTTCAGGTTTAGATGGAAACAGGTTAAATCGTCTTTATTCCCTGGGGAAGGTTCTGATTGGACAGAGACACAAACGTATTTACGTCGACAGAAGAAAACTCACAATCAGCTGCTGCCGGAGTTTGGCTTTTTCTTTCACTTTTGCTGTTTTGTGCCTCGGCTCTTTTCATTCTCTGTAGTTCTTACAGACACTTATTAGAAAAACTGTTTGGGTTCAGACCAAAGTTTTGCTCCTTTTTGCAGAGCGACATCGCGTCAGAAGAACGACCCAACCAACATGAACGATTGGGATTATTTTTAAGCAGAATAAACGTTTACATGATCACGGAATAAATTAAGAGAATAAACGTACATGATCACGGAATAAATAAAATCGGCTTTAACATCGGAATAAACCACCCACTTAGATCAGAATAAAGTTTAATTCTGAATAATCATTAGGAATTAAGTGGTCTTTTGATTGAGAGGGCAGTATGATTGTACATTTTTATTTTATTTTTCTATTATACTAAATGTTTAATATATTTCAAAAACATAAATACAAAATAAAAACTAAAGAGCTTGTTTTTAATGAAGTAAAATTGGTAATTCTCCATTCAGATTTATTGTAAAAGCCGTGTATTCTCTGCATCTTTATAGAGGTTCTTTATCCTCTGTGAATCAGTATCTGTGTTGTTAGCATGCCGTTTGTTATTTTAACCAAGACGGCGAAACGCTGCTCTGTGCGAGGTGTGAAGAGCTTTAAACTCATTGTAGTAAATAATTAGGACGCTCCGAACGCAAAAGACGAAGGCGCAAAAAAGGTGGACCTGGACTATTTCGTGTTATTCTCGCATTAAGAAAAGCAGCGGCGGTTTTTAAAGACGCCTAAACCGTGGGGGCAGCGCATTCATCTCATATAATCCTTGATCAAGTCTGATTTCTAAAAAGTTTCCGCACCTCTCGTCTCCCGCATTTCTTCTTTCTATTCGCGAATGACATCTTTATAAAAAAAAAAAAAAAAGAAAAAAAAGTATGAAAAAAAAAGAAAAAAAAACACGGACGCCGACTTGAAAAAGACATAAAAGCGCCGAGGAGACGAGCGACTCAATTCAAGAGAAGTAGATTTGCTCCTGCGCCTGTCAGCCCTGTCATTACCGCTCTGATTCGCAAGAAGGGGGGGAAAAAAAAAGACGCCATTAAAAACGTCAAACGCCTTGTGATTATCCACTATCACACCGCGCTGAGACAAAGGGCCCCTGTCGGTTTTATTTAGCGCCGGAGCAGTGGTAAATGCTAGTTTTGGAGACGCGTTAGTATAAAGTGTTTTTGACGTGCGACGGGGAGACTGAAAGGAACGGTGAGTGGCAGGTGAAATGGATGGGAAATTGCGTGTACGTATGTTTTCTTTTCTTCCGTTTTTTTCTTTTTTTTTTTTGACAAATAATAACTTTCGAATGATCCAAGGTTAAACATGAGCGGAGACGCGATTCGAGCGAGGTAGGCGGTCGTATATATTAGCGTTAAGTACGTTTAATGGTTCTATATTACGGAAAATGGATTCCCGCGAGTGTAAAAGGTGCGTTGAGTGACTTTTCAAACGCTTTTCACCGCGGAGATCGTCTAGAATGTCCCGCAGTGCAGCATTAAACCTTTCTGCTTTTTCTCGGAGACCGAATCGGAACACGTTACAGGTCAGATCTGCGGAGAGGCGACCCCGCTAACAGTCAGACTAATGTTTTTCTAGCTATTTCTGAGCTACAAAAATACCTGTAATTGAATAAATGCAAAGTAGAGCTGTTTAATGTCACACTGTGGGACATTCCAGGCAGAGCAATGGCGTATCCATGGAAACAAGGCGACTCACCGGGTTTTAAGCTCAAATATAATCTGCAAAATGGTGTCATACTGAATCAACTTTTACGTCATGGAGCTTAACACGCCTCCTGGTTCCAACTAAACATAAATTCCCATTCATTTTCCCATAGACTTTCTAGAAAATGCAATAAAATAAAAGTAACAGCACATGGTTTTAGGTAATATTTTATTGGTCTATGATTGGAAACAACATTATAACTAAAATCAGAAAATTGTGTAGCCCTTTAATTTATCTATCTCCATGGAGACGGGCCTCGTACCGAACACGTCGTCCCGGTGTGAGAAATGTAATAAAAACGACTCCGGATATTTACATTATAAAATCAGACCTACTTTATACAATCCACGTCAAACCGCTGTATTAATCTGTCACGTCTCAAAAATCAAAATCCGAGAAGGGAGATTTTCGACGAACACGAGATTCAATAAAAAACGCCAGCCGGAGAGACACGTTAGCATAAAGTGTTTTTGACGTGCGGAGGGTCCTCGAGTGAAGAGCAAATGAATGGAGAATGTACGGACGTGAGTTGTATTTATGCTAAAGGCTTCGAGCTCGTCCGCAAACACAAAAAAAGGGCTTTCAAATGATCCATTAGAGGGATTCAGGGTCAAACATGAGCAGCGAGCGAGATAAGGTCTTCGTATTACGCTCGGCTATGCTATTTCTGTAGCGTAAAATACCAAATAACAGATGAGGCGTTTATTTGTTTCAATCGCTTATAAGATCGGCCATTTATTTGAGACCAGGCGGCGATTTGGGGAAGTATTAGCCTGATGCATCAGACGGTTTCACTCCGTGTTTCTTTCACTCCGTGGAAACCGTCTGACCTCGCGCCATTGGGATTCGTTCGCTCCACAGTGGGTGGGTTCTTTTTTGCTTTAACCAATCGCTGCTTTCTGCTCGTAACCGGACGTGACGTGTGTAATGCGCCCAAACAGTCAGTGTAGTCCGGAAAGCATGAGTGTCAGCGATCGTTGCCGTTTATGGCTACAAATAGCTTGGCTACAAAACTACAAACAGACCCAGATGGACGCTTACGTTAGACGTCACGGCTTCGTCTCTGTTCGCTGATTGGGCGACTGTTTTTCGTTCGCAAGCGGACCGTCCCTGATTAGTCGTTCCCTGACCTAGTAGCTGGAGTAAAATGAAATTGAGCGGAGGCGCTAGGTGGCGCCAGCCTGGCTAGGGAAGTATGGCAATCATTTAAACAACTTTCTATACAGACGTAGGCGAGTTAAATTGAAATATCTACGGAGCGTGGGGTTTCAGATATTTTAAAGCGACTCCTGAATTACAAAAAGGAATCGAACCCTCCCACAACATGCAGAAATTTCGCAAACAAGAGTAAGAACGTTTATC
This sequence comes from Scartelaos histophorus, assembly GCA_000787155.1. Taxonomy (NCBI): domain Eukaryota; kingdom Metazoa; phylum Chordata; class Actinopteri; order Gobiiformes; family Gobiidae; genus Scartelaos; species Scartelaos histophorus. The sequence continues at coordinate 8,841 of KN508993.1, forward strand.
AACCGCATCAGAGCATAAGGAGCGAGGTGGGGTTTTTTTTCAGCATTTGTAGTTTTTGCAAATTTGCCGTGTTGTTTTAAGTTTTGTTTCTGTAGACCTGCGTCCTGTTGCTTCAGTACAACCTCCGTCTTCCAGCTCGTACTTCAGACTCGACGTATATTTGGAACCGGCGCATCTTTACCAAAATATACACCTGCACCCACTTATTTGGTATTTTATGGTTTTTAAAAACATATTAAAAAGTAATTTCAGATTATCTTCACAGCACAAGCAGCACGTCCCACTAATAAAACTACTGCACATCGCAACAGGTTTGTGAAGTTGTAGTGTGCAGTTTAGTATCATGTTTTTGTATATTTATAGATAACTTTTGTGGGCGGATGCGATCATACGACTAACTGTACTGTACCGCAACTCGACTTTTAGGCCGCGGCGTTAATTCGTCCAGTTTACAGCACACGTCTACGTTGAGGTGAGAATCTGCCGTCGACCAATCAGGGGCGAGTCTTCGGTGACGTATAGACGATATTGTCCAGAAGCGAAGATATGAACAGAAGACCTCATGCTCAAAGTCTCGGCCTTGGTACTGGACAATCGTCACTGGTCACTGACTGCGCTTTATCGAAGTATCAACAGGGACATAACTAGGACTAAACCGGAACTGAACCAGAGCTGGACCAGGACTAAACCAGGTCTAAACCAAGATTAAACCAGGGCTGAACCAAGACTGAACAAGGACTGAAACAGGACTAAACTATGGAAAAACCAGGTTTAAACCAGGACCAAGATTTAACAGGGCTGAACCAGGACTGAACCAGGACTGAACCTGGTCTAAACCAAGAATAAACCAGATCTAAACCAAAATTAAACCAGGGCTGAACCAAGACTGAACAAGGACTGAAACAAGACTAAACTATGGAAAAAACAGGTCTAAACCAGGACGTAACCAAGTCTAAACCAAGATTAAACCAGGGCTGAACCAGGACTGAACCAGGACTGAACCAGGTCTAAAACAAGATTAAACCAGGGCTGAACCAGGACTGAACCAGGTCTAAAAATCAAGAAAACCAAGTCTAAACCAAGATTAAAACCAGGATTGAACCAGGACTGAACCAGGACTGCACCAGGACTGAACAAGGACTAAAACAGGACTAAACTATGTATAAATCAGGTCTAAACTAAGATTCAGCCAGGGCTGAACCAGGACCAAAACAGGTCTAAACCACTTCTAAACCAGGACTAATCTTTGACTTGAAAAAGAGAGCGGGAGAACACCTAGTCCACAGAGCAGGTGAAAAATTATTTGTAATAAATTTAAATACACTAAAGACGCTCTCTCACTTAGCGCAATTTAAGGAAGGTTTGGAAATAGATCACTAGATTACTCAAACATGCACTGATGATCTAAAACATCTCCAGGAATATTTTTGTTGAAAGAATATTATAACACGATAGAAATCTCAAGAAAGTCCAATTTGCATAACGCCCTCGCTTGAGTTAAATAGAGTTTGCAAAGAAAGTTTCATCATTTTTATTTATTTCTCCCAAAATATTTCAGACAAATCACCAAATTTCTGAGAATGTCGAGAAAGAATTTCGAAATAAGGTCAGTTTTACAGCTCATAACTTAAATTTTCTGGTCATCTTCGGAGGTTACAGAGCAGATGTGCCGCACTTCCTGTTTTGGTTCGTAACCTGCGGCAACGTGACCTGGTCGCCGTGGAGACACCCGCATCCAACAGACCGAGCGCAAAGGCTGTGGGCTTTTTGTCTCATAGTTTTTCGTTCTTTTTGTACGTTTTTTTGTAATTATTTATCGCATCTTTTAATCAACAGCTCTGCTCCTTTTCGAAGCGCAAGGACCCGTCATGAAAAGCAGTCGACTTGAAAACAAAAATTCAGTATTTACAGTTGGATATTTGCGAAATCCAGGGTTAAATGTCGACCTTTACGCTTTTCATCGCCGCCAACCGTTCTTTCATTCCGGAGCGCGCTTTTGTCTCGAATGTTTGTATAATTTTCTCCTGAACGGTTTCTTCGATTTGACTTCCACCCGACCCTCTCAAACTCCTCATTACTCAGACAATGACGGAGAGAAAAGCTCAGTGACAGAATTAAAAATGAAAAATAAGATCTATGTGAGAAAATACCTCTGCGTTTCTGATTTGAAGTGATTAGCGGACTGTAGGGGGCGCTCCACAGCCGAGAGTGGCATATAAACGCAAAAACAAAGGTGTCAGTGATTGTTTTCTGTGCGATTGTCATTGAAACTTCTGTGGGTTTTGATGAACCGCTTTTGGTTTCAGTAAAGATGGACTGTGGAACCTTTCTAGAGAGGGTCCGTAACCTGCTCGTCTCCATGGAGATGTTATTGCTTTGCCTGGAATGCCCCACAGTACGACTTTAAACACATCCATCCAGCATTTATTCATATTCTTAAAAATAAATCCATAAGTAACAAATAAATAAGCAATGCACTTGAATTAAATTTAAATGTATTAATTTAATGCACTTTTAATTAAATAACAATAAGAAAATAAAATGTGAAAAAAAAAAATCAATATATTTTTTATTTTATTGATTTAGCATATTTTCTTATTTAAAAATAAATTAATACACATAAATAAATACATAAGTGAAAGTAAATATTAAATAAATAAATAATAAAAATAAATA
>KN508994.1:0-19887 GCA_000787155.1 Scartelaos histophorus
AATATATAATTATATATAATATATAATATTTAAGATTCATAAGTGCATCTATAACGTAAATAAATACAACTAAACTGTGATATTAAAATGGATGGAAGGAATATTCCGAACATAAAAGAAGATCAGATTAATAAGTGTCTGCAGAAACCTCCCTGGACACGCAGGTGAAGTGAGGACTCTGCCTTTGTGAATGGGCACAAACAGTGGAGTATGAGCCCATGGGACTAACTGCTGATTGTGTAACTGGATCCTTCACTAAAGAAGTAGACTCAGGTAAAGGATACGCACAAGAAAATGAATGAACGTGGTAATCAGGTAGTTAAAGATCTTTGAAGCTGAACACTACCTAATATTTGGCTTTCGGAGTGCCACGAGAACTGAAACCGGATCCAATCAGGCCGAAATTGGGCCTAAACCAGATCTAAATGTGACTGAACAATGTTTTTGCAGGCAGTGACATGTTTTTGTGTGAGAATGATACAACTTACAATTTTCAAAAACACTACCTGTCATTTCAGAAGATTTTTAAATGAGCATATTTAGGTGTCTACTGTCGTAAATGAAAAAACATGTGTGAATGAAACAAAACACAACACTCCTATATGTTCCGGAGAGGGTATTGACATTATAATATGCTTAATGCTCACAAGAGTAAATTTTTCGTAATATAGGACCTTTGACGTAATAATTTACCTGGTGCTCCATCACAACTCGTGCAAAAGCGGCCTGCACCACATTGGTTCGGTCCAAACAGTCCATACAGTTAACCCTGAAGATGCCCTCCTGTTTACAGATCACTCCTGCCTGGTCCACCCTGAAAATAAAGAAAAATACAATTGAAAACAATAAAAGTGATTGATTTAAATCTTAGTTTATCTCAAGTGTATCTGAGCTTGTCTTGTGGCCTCCAATGTCTTATGACTCACCAAGCCCACTTCATGTCAGTGACGATATCAGAAATTGCATCTGTCAAAATCTGTACGTTTTCAAACCGCATACCGCGACTGAAACAGAGAAGTACCAAAAACAATATTCACCAGAGGGAAGTCTTGAGTTTATACAGAGTTGATAACATCTATTTGCAGTTTAAAAATGACAAATGGAAATGACATTAAAAGGTGCTTTATTAACGTTTTTACTATTTTAGAAAGAAACAGATATGCACATGTAGAAAATCCAAAAATGCATAATTCATATATAAATCATAACAATCTTGTGGGGGTCTTGTCTATATGGAGAATATATTATTTGGTCTGGAATGTTCCACAGTAGGCCATTAAACTGATCTATCTGCACAGAGACAAGCAGGTGACAGCATCAGGACATGTTACAGGTCAGATCGGTGGAGAAGCAAGACCAGTCATAGAGAGAATACATGATTTTCAAGGCATTTTTAAGGAATAAAAACACTTCCTTTATAAGTGACTCTCCCATTGAAATTCTGTCATTATCAAACAGTAAAAAGTAAAAACAACATTTTCATACCAGTGCTCGTGAAAGTCGAATGAGACGTAGGTGAGGTTTGGGTTGTTGAACAATAGCACTTGCTTCAGGTATGCGTCACCAATGATTTTCTCACGTCCGCCTTGATCCACCAAGTTAATAATGACCTAATCGAGACAACAAGTGGTGAAAAACTGTGGATAGAAATTTGTTAAAGACACTTACACAGTTGGAGAGTTTATTGAAGTGATTAAAGCTAAGTGTAATATTTGGAAATGTCAGATCCTGAATCATAACAACATATGCTCTGTTTCTTGCCTCTTTGAACTCCTTAATGGCTTCCACTAACAGCTGTAACACTTTGCAATTTATACAATACCACTGGTTTGTTGCAGTCATTCAATTCTTACAGTTAACTTGAGCATGTTCAAATTAAACGCAATAAATTAATACTAATGTAATAATTTGATTAAAGTACTCATCATTAAACATCATCACAAACACTCACTTGTTTCTTGTAGAGTTTCAGCTGTTCTTCAAAATGTGATGCAAAATAAGCCATGGTCTCCTTTTCTCCTAAAAACACAAAGAATATATAGTAAAAATTCTGCACTAACTCTATCTAGTGAAATTCTTAACCAGTATAAAAAAGGGTGCTTGTGTAATTTTGAAAAAAGCAAAAAAGAGAGCACCCTTCCAGCCTTCTAAATATTGTGGTGGGTTTGAGAATTGTTGAACTATCACAATTCTGCCTGTTAGTGTAAGCCTGTTACTGACCAATTTGTCACTAACTATGACCAAAATAACAAGATCATCACACGTCACTTCAGCTAATGTTCTTAATGTTATGGCTGACAAGTCTTTGCTAATAAGTTAGACAAGTTAACTTATTTGTCTCTGTGGAATTTGCCTGTAATGTTCTACAATATGGCATTAAATGTATCTATTTTGCATATTTTACTAAACTCCATAATAGCTTGAAAAACATGCTTTCTACTCTCACCTCTCCACAGACAGTCTGTCTGGTGGTTTGTCTGCTTGTAGACAGGCAAGTTTAGCCATTCTGTTTAAGAAGATGCACCTGCGCAATTAGTTGTACTGAATGCATTGATCATGTGATTTTTTTCTGTGTGCTCATAAAGTACTTTCACTTCCCTAATCACCAAATAAAACTGAAGTAGCAGTTATTACTGGTCTCTCACCTTTCTCGAGGCGCGGTCTAGGGTTGTACCGGTATCCGGCCTGGCTCCAGAACACAGGGACAGATCCTCTGGTCTGGACGAAGGACAGAGTGTGACTATGGACGTGGATCAGCTGCTCTGTCTCCACGTAGTTCGCCACATGTCCCTCTGTGTCCACGCCACGACGCTTATAACGCATCCCTGTGAGCGCAAAGAGAAGAGGGTAGGGCTGTTACTCAATGACTTATCAAGGTACTTTTAAAACAACACAAGACTACAAACAAGTTTAATGTTTAAAAAACATAAAACCATCCATCCATCCATTTTCTCCCGCTTAATCCAGCTGGGTTGTGGGGGCAGCACGCTGCCCATTACTCTGTGCACCAGACCCAGACCCTATGAACCCCTCTGCAGGTGGTAAGCCCACAGGAGGGAGGAACTCCCCTACGGTCCCTGATTGTAAACTGTTCATAGGGGTGTTGCATGTTTTTGGTTGATGGGGGAAACCGGAGTACCCGGAGGAAACCCATCCAGACACAGGGAGGAAACATGCAAACTCCACACAGAAAGGCCCGGGCGACCCAGGGATCAAACCCGTAACCTTCTTGCTGTGAGGCATGAGTGTTGCCACTCAGCCACCTGCCACCACATGAAACCATAAGTTGAAATTTGTCTGTCTGACTATTCTGAGTATTAATTGGTAATCAGAGTGTCAATTGTTTGCTGCTGTAATTTGGAGATTTGTTTAGTGAGATGTGTATTTTTGTGTTAAACCCATGGACTGGTTGCTTATTAGCCGCTATAACTGCAAGCCTTCACTGCTGTAGGTGACATCGCACTGCCTTAGTCCACTTTCATTGTACAGTCTGTGGTCAAACCTTGAAGAACATCCAAATTATAAAAGTTCAAAAATCTAAAAACCTAATCGTGCAACCCCAGTACCTGCTCTGTGTCGGCTGCGTCGTGAAATCAGCGCCACAGTGAATCGCGGGTGAATGTCGTCGACACACATCACTTCCTGCGGAGGCGTGTCCGGACTGCTGCGCTCCTCATCTGAAGTCTCGTTATAATTCACCACTAGCTCCTCCACCTGGACAAACCCCTGAATGACTGGAATCACCCAGAAATCCACATCTGGAACCTGGGAAAATAACATATAAAAGGAGAATCTAACTTTATTTGCATAGTGTTCTACAACAGCCAAAACAACTGAACCAACATGCTTTATAATGCACACAGTTCATATATACAACTTGTACTTTGTAAATAACTACTGCAAGTATTATGTTGGCAGGGAGCGTACAATAACATATAAAAATAAATAGTCCTCTTCAGTGACTTTTAGCCCACCACTGTAAACAGTTGCTGACAGACACGTAACATATCTTTAACAAGGCAGTTAACCATTATTGGATTCTGCTTGTTCTTCCCATGTTTCGTGACTCCTTAAAAGCTTCAGCCCATTGTCAAAAGAAGATGTATTAAATGTTAAATTATAAATTTTCTAGTAAAAAGAATTTGTGCTTGCAATTTATGTATATCTATATATATTTTTTAACAGAATGAACCTTCACCAAAAACTAATTAGAGGCCCATTAGTGAGCTGGCAGTGAGTACAATTTCTAACACCAAAAAGTGTCTCAAACTTACCTTAAGATCGATAAGGTCTTGAATCATGTGTTTGTTCCAGAAAAATCGATCATCCACCTTTGAAAAAGACAAATTAGAACATTCAGAAGAACATTCACACTGACTGATAACCTTAGCAAGCAAAAATCAATAAATTCATTGTTACCCACAGATTTTCTTGAGTTAAAATGATGTACCAAAATAAATGCCAAATTCCAACATTTTAGATTTTCAATTAAATTAATTATTATAATTATAATTAAATTAATCCTTCTTAAAATAATACATTTAATTTGTACTTAATTAAGTAGTTGCTAAGCCTAAATAATTCTTAATAAACAATTTGTTCATTATGAATTAAGTTCATGCTCATGTTTTCTTAAGACATAATTGGTATCCAATAAAATAATAAAACTGTAATAATAGTGGCAAGTTTATGAATCAGTATTTCCCATTAATAAATGAATAGATCAGACTACGGTGGCTGTCCAATGAAGAATTAAGAAGCTGAGGAGTAAATTGGTATTGAAAGGACGTTTTGCTTATTTTGTTATCAGAAATGTATAGAAGTGACTTTATGTAATCTTTAAATTATTAATTTTTTGATTAACAGAGACAATGATAAGAGACATATTTACAGCAAAATGTGTATTCAATAAAATGATTCAAAATGTTTTCTCACCATAATCTCATCTAAAAATAAATGGAAAACGCTGCAACATACTTTTAAATTTATATGAACATATAACGCTAAGTAAAAATGGCTGAATGTTGTGTTAAGGTCCCACCCTCTTCCACAGGGGCAGTCCAGTGCTCTCCGCCTCCCCCTGCCTCTGCACACTGTTGGTGAGGTCATAGGTCAAACTGAAGTAGAACGAGTCTGAGTCCATAAATATCTTGTACAGTTCATCGAGCAGCCGCCGCTCCAGCCGTTCCTTCTCTTTGTTCTCCTTCACCTGAAACGCAGGGGAATACTGGGGTTGGACACACAAGAGGAGAGAGGGAAGAGAGATTTAAAGTTTAGAGTAAGGAAAGAAAAACGCCACCAGATAAAATAGCAGGGTTTAAAGAGCCCATATTACACATGTTTGTGTTTAATCTATGTTATAATGTTGGTAACTCATCAAAAATGTACACATGCTTTTCACACATGTTGACAGACAACCCGTGTATATCTCAGCTGTGTTTTTCTCTCAGTCTGAAAACACTCTGTTCCACCTTGTGATGTCACAGGGTAATGCAAGAAGTTCTGTTTTTACACTCCATATACCAACACTAGAATCTTTAGGATAATTTCAACCATGGAATTCTCAATCTCTATTGAATCAAAGGTAAAAAATAGGGGTTAACTTGAAAACAACCACTCCATGACATCACAATGTGGAACAGAACATTTTGAGATTTGGAAATGTAGACAGACTAATAATAAAGGGTTACTCAGACATGTGTGAATCAAACAAACCACAACTGTGTATGATTTTGAAGAGGTAACATAGGACCTTTAAGCATATATCAATAAGTCATAATTGATGCTTTCAATGTAATTAACCCTGAATGCAACAAACATAGATCAACATCAAACATCAGTTCATTCATCATCAACATCAGTTCATTTGGAAGAAGAGAGAACAGATCATTTTAAATACCATTTGAGACTGTAGGCAAGTTCTTTGAAATGTGTGACGCCAATAGAATATTTTGATTCATTTTGGACTTTTAGTATTTAAAAAATTTCACAAGAATTTTAATATCATTTTCACAATTTGGGTTTTTGAGCAAAAAATGTATGTTGAAGGGCCTGTACAGCAGACTTTTATTTTCCTCTGCAAAACCACTTTTACTATATTAAGTTTAGAAAGCAGCTATTCCTGAAAAAGAAAGTAAATCATACTGCTTTTATTTTAGGCACTTTGATGGATGAGAACCACGAGGAAACAAATGCCTATGTCTATCTCAAACAAATGTTTCCTTGTCATTGCTCAACATCAGAGTGAAAGAAGGAACTGATTGTACAGGTCTAACAGTTGGGTACAGGCACAGGGGAATTTTCATGTATTCATTTTGTTTAATCCTGTCAATGCCTTTTTAATACCCAGCTGAGACTCAGAACAATTGAACAGTTATGTAATAGTTAAAATACCTTTTTCTTGATGGGGCCGCCGACATTAGATTTGATCTGACTTAAAGTTTTCATCAGAAACTTAGACTCATCTGGAGACTGGGCCAGTTTCTCTGGTTTGTCGATGCCAAAGTGATGTTTTTTACAGAGCTGAAAGACCAAAACACAAGTATTTGATATCAAATGGATTTATTACAAACTATATCAGAATATTACTGGTATTATGAAAGATACTACCTAAATTACAGTGCAATCTAGCATTATCAAAAATTGGTATTGTAAATCAGATACCAATGGATATTAAAACTAGTCTTGAAAGACAGAAATTAACCTTTCCTCAATAGTTTTAGAATGATTGTGATCTGTGATAAGAGCATATAGAGTACATATGAACGCTATGGTCGACTGAAAGATTATGACACAGATAACAGATGGTTATATATAAATACTACGATTTATTGTTGAAAATCACATCCAGTTTTTCAGTCTGTTACTTTGAAATCAAAATGTTATTTTAGTACTTTAGTACATGCCTGCATAAATGCACAACTTTTTAAAACTTAAATACAAACAAACTTTTCTTCCTAAACTGTATTTATTAACTAGGCTTTCAAAGTCCTTTGACAACATGGTACAAGTATCATGGTTATTTTGTTGTCGCAAGCACTTTCTCCTCAACTATTTTTGCAGCAATTAAAGAGCTTGCAATTCTTCTGTTCCGTTAGGAACAAAAACACTGTAGAATAGACTCTGAATCATCAGTGAGTGATTCAACCTTAACAAGTTCACTAATGAAGTTCACAATCATCAGATAGAAATAACCAAAGTCTTCAAGGGCAAGCTAAACAAATTTCCTGTATTTTACTAATAATAATCTTGTGATGGGGCTTTCATGGGATCTGAATCATTTTCATTTCTAAGAGCTGTTCAAAAGACTCTATCTTTTATATTTACTTATATAACAGAAGACAATGTGACAACTCATTTTATCTACAAACTAATCACAAAGAGAAATGACCAAGGCTAAGATATGATTAATTGTTCCAACTGCAAATGGCGCATTTGAAATTATGCAGTAAATAAAATTTTAATAAAAATAAAATAAAAAAAAAAAATTATGGACATTATGTTTTTTGTTTTTTTGTTCTGTCCAAAAATATTTCACTTGTGTTACTATTTAAATGAATTAAATGGATTATGATCTTATATAATTTGTGCCACTTTCCTATAATGAGGACTCAGAATCAAGTGTTACTACAAATACTTAAAATAATCACAAAACTATGTAAGGCTATTGAAAACTATTGTAGCGCTTCTAACACTGTAAAGACACAAAACACATTTCTGGTATGGTTGTGTAGAAACTGGGGTTTCTATTCTAAACAGACTATAGGCACACACTACCGTTCAGGAAGGAACTAACCTACTCTGTGATGCATTACTCACTTGAAAATACTCTGTGTCATCATCCACGAAGCAGCCCTGCAAGACTCAACTCTTAATATTCAACTTCCACTGACAATCTGCACCATCACTGAATACTGACGTGGATTATCAAGTTAAAAGACAATATATATAAACAGCAGAGGGAACTGTACGGTAATTTCTTTCTTTAGTGATTCCCTGAAAAATTATGATACTTCATTCTGCTCCTTTTCATTCACATTGATGTATGAAACAGTATTTTGTATCTTTTATGAATGAAACAAATAAGAAAAATGAAAATGAAATAAAATGGAATGTTTGCAAAATATTTTGGGTGGGAATAAAATAACGGTAATTGAATAAATGCAAGATGGATGCCAGTTTAATGCCATACTGTGGGAAATTCCAGGCAAAGCAATAGCATCTCTATGGAGACAAGCAGGTTGCAGACATCCCTATAAATAGTGACGTGATCAGGGATTAAGTTTTTTATGCTTCTTTTAAATTCTTTTAAATTGTACAATGACGGATTTTAAAAAATATATATCCCAGTTTGTTTTTAAAGAGGGAGTTTTCAGATTATAGGGGAGCCCATAGTTTCCGCTTTAAATAGAAAAAAGTTTAGCCACTTTATTCGTTCACAAACCTCTAATTCGAGTTCTTGGGGTTCTTCGTCGGACAGTGGAATGACGGCGATTTTGGTGATTTTGTAGACTTTGTGGTTGTCAGGCGGGAGATGTCCAACCAGAGCTTTCTGTCGGATCAAAACCAGGCCCAAAGGGAGATCTGCAGACAAGGAGACAAAAGAAAGAGACAAAGGCAAGGGAGGGAGAGAGTGAAAGAAAGAAGGGATGAAGAGAGAGAGGCAGGAAAGAAAGGGAGAAAAGACAGATAAAGAGAAAAGGAGAGACAAAGAAAAACACAGAAGAATAAGAACAAGAGATTCAGGGGAAAGAGAGAGTGAAAAAAGGATGCAGAGGGAGAGAGAGGCAGGATTGAGAGACAGAAAAGACAAAGAGAAAGAGAGAGACAAAGAAAGAGAGAGAGGGGGGAGGAAGGGAGAGAGATTAAGGGGAGAGAGAGTGAAAGAACGAAGGGATAGAGAGGGAGAAAAGACAGGTAAGGACAAAGAGAGAGACAGATATAAGAAGTGAAAGGAGTGGGAGAGACAAACAAATGAGAGAGAAAGGGGGAAAGAGAGAGAGAAAGAAAGAGGAGAGAGAAATTCACAGGGAGAGAGGGAGGGAGAAAGGTGTGAAAGAGAAAAGGAAACAAAAGTGAAAGGTGGGAGAAAGAGGGAACAGAGTGTGCAAGACACGAGAAGGGAGGGAATATGAGAGGTAAAAAGAGGGAGAAGCGGAGAGAAGGCGTGGCAGAGAGAAAAGGTAGAGACAGATGTAAGAGCAGAAAGGAGAGGGAGAGATAAACAAATGCAAGAAAGATGGGGAAAGGGAGAAAGAAATTCAAAGGGAAAGCGTAAGAGAAGAAGGAAAGAAAGAATGATAGATAGAGAGAGAGAGAGGGTTGGAGGGGTGAGAGAGGGAGATAAAAAAAAAAGAGAGAGGCGGAGGATGAGGTGCATGTTTTAGGCCTAAATTCCACACATACTGAGAGGTGTGAAGGCACCAGCTGCGTACAAGCTGAAAACTACAGATTCTTAAAAATAAGGCCCAACCGGACATCTGTTAAATAATCAAATAACTGGTTTGGTGAAAGGTGCCAGTGGAAATGTCTCCTCCATCCATCTGACGTTTTTTTACAGAGAAGCTTTGAATTTCACGCTTTGTGTCATGAGATGCCAAAGGGACTCAACATTATCAGCTGACTCATCCCCCAGAGCCGAGACCACAGGGAAAGATATTGCTTCAACGTTTTGCACTGAAGGAAATGGATACACAACAAGATCTTTGACGTTGACACTGAAAATCTCTTTGATCTGGCCATGATTTTACAGCTTATTTATCTTGTTTTCAGATTTATTATCTACTTTCTAGTTCTGAGACTTCTTAATTCAAGTCTAGAGGTTGTTTATTTTGAGATAACTTAAGGATAATTTGATAATTGCACTATTTTTAAGTCATTTTCTAATAGATTTAAGTGTTATATCTTAAATTTTGGTCAAGCTTTTTTGCAGTGTAAGATGTGTAGTTAAGGCTGCACAATTTTGGAATAAAAATGTAATTGTGATTTTTCTGATGATTAGATTGGATTTAGCTTTTAAAAGCAGGATTCTGTTTAGAGTGGATATTCCATCATTCAACTTTCTCAGTAGTTTTCTTCTTACCAGTTTGGATGCAAAAATCGGCTTCTTTGAAACAAATATGGATGGCCTTTCTTACAACCCATAAATGATAGTAGCCAATAAACGGATTATAGTTTTACTGTTGTTGTGAACTAGTGATGTTAGGAGTTTCAAAACTTTGCTTGAAAAAGAGAATATTGGAGACTCCAGAAAGATAAATATTTTGAGACTTTAATATGAACTGAGTATCTAAACTAATACAAAAAAAAACATTCCTTTCAGAACCAAAGTCTAAACTACAACAAAATGTTCTATAAAAACACTGGATGGAAAAATAAGCTTTGTGTGTTCAGATAACATAGTGCCTCTTGGCTGGTACTAGGTGGTACTGAGAACGCCCCCTCCTACCCCAATGAGTTTCAGCTTCTTGTTATATGCAACTTTTTGAGGACTTTTTCAATTCAAAATTATATGATGCTTGATTTTAAATTGATGGCAGTAGTCCTAATTTTCTCAGTCCAAAGTTGTTTTTTCTTCTTACTAAAGTTTGGATGCAAAAAATGGCCTCTTTGAAACAAATATTGATGCCCTTTCTTACAATCCATAACTGATAGTAGCCAATATAATTATAGCTGTGAACTTGTGATGTTGGCAGTTTCAAAACCTTGCTTGAAAAAGAGAAAATGGCAGCCTTAATAAATTTTAGGACTGCAGACTAAAAAACTACATGTCTTAGTTTTCTTTCACCAGCACTTTTCACACCAAGTACTACCTAAGAAAATGCCTGGATTTAAATAGTACCATCAGGTCTAAACCAGGTATAAATGGGACTACGTAAGGGCTAAAATTGGTCTAAAATAAGACCACAAATATGCTCAAGTAGACTCAACAATGAATAACCCAAAGACAGACAAATGTATAAAATTGTGAACTGTCTTTCTGAAGGAGTTTGAACACCATGGCTTGAGAAACACTGAACAAGAAATAAAGAGATCAATAAAGGGATCAATAAAGTATCTATCTGTCTAGCTAGATACAGTGTACAGCTAAAGATGCAATCCATTTAAAAAATGGTTATGTTGGTGCCTTATTTTTGAGAAACTCTGAAATTGGCAGTGATTTGCTTTCAACAAAACAGACAAAACAAACTGAGAAACATGACAAAGGACAAGCACATTGTTCAGATTGTCCACTTGTTAGACATTCGAACAACATCTAGCAAACATGTCTTCCTCGTTGTCCACTATTTCTTACAAGTTGTGAGTTTACGGTTCCCAGAAGCGACGCAGGACAGAGTGAATGGGCTTTTAAATGCTTGTCTCTGTGAGTTGTTATCCCTCTGATTCACTGGCTAATGTCCAAGGTGCACACTTTTCTCACGCCTTAAAGCAACTTGGCTTCACTCCAGCCTCCACAACAGTAAATAAGAAAAACAGTGTATCTATGGGTGAACAATGTTGACAAAAATTAACATCTCTATGCATCAGTGTGCTAAAACATGCCTCTCAAAGTCTTGGGTGAAGTTTAAGTATCACACAAAACTTGTAAGGACCATCAAATTAACTACAAGGGGAAAAAAATCACCTAAATACCCTTGTTTGGGAGATTATCTTAGAGGTTTCTGTCTCTTTTTGCTGTCATTTTGAATAGATAAACAATAAAAATGTTATATCCTAATGTATATCTCTCAAACACCAATATATTATGCACTTAACTTTATCTATATTGTATTGAAATAAAATAAATTACCTGCATGAAGCTGTATTTTTCCTATAATGCCCTCGACTATTCCCATACACACAGGGTTCCAGGCCAAAAGCAGGTCTGTGGCTGCAAAAAAGGAAGAAAGAGAGGAAGCATTAGACAATTAAACAATAAAATTAAAGTTGAATGTCAAAACTCAGGTCAAGCATATGAGATTTCTGTATTTTGGCCGAACACTGTATATTTTAAGGCAGTTTCAACTTTACCATTTAGGAGAACACTGAAATACAAATCAAACCAAATCACGCATTTCAGAACCAGATTGTAGAGAGGGTTACTTCTATTGATTTATTTCAATAATAAATAATAATTTGACATTTTGACCTATTGTACCTTATATTTTTAATACATTATTTCTAAGATAAAGGTAAAAAGGGAAAATGCTGAGAATAAATATTTGCATTATTCAATTTTTGTATACTACTAATAAAAAACACAAATTTTTCATTGACATTTTAAATTAATATTGTTGCTGTCTTTATTATGAAGTCTTTAAGCATGTGTTTTAGAGTCTTATTTTTATAGTCTACTTAAAATTATCAATTAACAATTCATGAACCGTATAACCCTGTTCACTAGTTGTGATTAATCTAATTGATTGTTCAAGCCCTATTTGTACCTGCTGGTCAAAACCACAAGGTACCATAATAAGTCTCTATGCAAAAAGAATATTTTGTTGTTTGTGGAGGACATTACATTGCTTAAAACTGCAGCTAAATTGTTAGTTAACATTAGGCATATTTTGAAACAAACCAAGCAATTCCTATGGACAAAGTTAAACCTCGAGTTGCTCTAAGTCATAATTTTAACAAGTGGTGAAAAGATGCATAAAGTTACCCGAGACTAACTGTCTGCAAATGCATCGTTCTGTGTTTGGCCAAAACAAGTCACTCACATGGCTTTGCTTGTGTTTTCTGACGTATGTTATTAAGCTGTTTTCCCATCACAAACATACCTGGAGTTGTGTGTTTGTCTCATTCACACATCTTTAACACACAAACCAGGAATTCTCTATTGACCTAAAAGCATTTGGAGGTATGGAGTTGTAGACATAATCAAATTTTATTCAAACATCACGTGTGAATGAAACAAAACACAACAACTCCAGGTATGTTTTTGATAAGATAACAACATTCTAACATGACTTAAATCTCACAAGAGTTAATTTTGCGCAATATAGGACCTTTAAAAACAAGCGATCTGCTCACAAAATGTCAATGTCAAAGCTCAGCGTCAAGGCGATTAGATTCGGTTCACAGTCCATTTTTAACATGTCTTGAAAAAATTACATTTGACAGAAGACTGAAATATGAACTGCTAAACTAATCACATCAGTATCACATCTATTTCAAAACATGTTATTTGAGGTGTAAAAGTTTGTCTCTGTTTGTTTCTGTCGATAATAAAGATTGGATTAAGATAGTCAAACATATGTTTAAAAAATCAGATAATTGATACCGAAACCTTTGAAAATATAACCAGTTGAACAAGTACTGACAATAGTCTTGAATATTAAGTATATTCTTGATGGTAAACACTACTGAATATCTTGGTGTGGCCTCTGCCCTGCTTGTTTGGTGCTCTTGGGCTGTGGAACAAACGTGTCACAGGAAAAGTTGTCGCCAAACATTAAAGTCTGAAACATCACAGTGAGGAAAATTGGAAAAATGTGAAGGGTGTGGCTGGATGCTGTTGCTGTTGGATTTAGACAATGGCTTTTCCTGTTCCACAAGAAAATTACATAGAGGCCCACACATGAGAAATGCTTCAGTTGGATCTTAACATTAGACTGAAAATGCTGTTTGGATTCAAGGAGTAACACAGTGAGTGCAAAGAAACCCAGTGAGCAGTGGAAACCCTTTTCCAATTAAATAATGAAAGAGAGGTGCAACTAAAAACCTGTTCAGGATGGCTGCACCGGCGTAGACAGAGGATAACATGCACAAGACAGGACTTTCCGAATACAGTTGACTTTATTGGACCAACGGCATGCATAACTGAAAACATTTGCATAGAGAGAGAGAGTGATGTTTGATCTACAATAATGACTGTGTTTGTGTAGTTCTTTCACACGGAGAGGAAAAGGGAGACTCCTAGAAAATGCCCCCAGACAGTAAGACAGTAAGTTTTTAGTTTGGTTAATTTAGCCAAAGAAGGATATGGGTTTTCAAATGTCACAGGTAACCAAACTGCCCACAGTGGTGAGGAAATGATAAAGAGAGGATTTGACATTGCAAAAAATCACTTTCTAATGATAAACCTAGGATTTGACATTGCAAAAATCACTTTCTAATCTTATCAGGGTTGGGTAAAAAACAATAATCAAATTTGTTCTCTCTTATAGTCTCATTTTTCAGCACTTGAAAAACTGTTTAAAAATAGCTGTCTACGTTAATTTACTTGAACATAAATAATACAGACTTTTAATGAATGCTTTTTTAACACAAAAGTAGTCACATTTCTTTCTCTAAACTTACTCACAGATTGGCTGTAGACCTCTTGATAAAAATACCCCAGCATGTCACTGACACCTGGAAATGACTAAATATCAATCTTAATTCAAATCTGAATAACCGCACTACCTTAATTTTGATAGTATATGTCTTATACAGCATGTGTACTGTGTAACATGAGGCGTTATGTGCAACTCATACTCAGTTTGGGTGTAGGGATGCAGGAATTACGTTGACTATGATATTAAGATTTAGGAATTACAGTGATGACAACTGTCTGTCCAACAATAGTCTACATTATAATGACTGACTTGACTTGATTGACTGAATTACATATCAAATTATATCACGTATTCTAGGTTAGCCTGAGAGAACAAATATGCTATTGAACAAAATACTTATTATATTTGAACTTTAAATGTGCATTAATTTATCCATGCAGATCAAATTAAAAAGACTAAGAACCTATGCATCTATGGTAAAGTTTCTATCTATTTAAACCAAGGTCAAAGTAAGACGGCTGTATAATGGGGCTCTTGATTAATGGATTGTCTTCACAGAGCTGATATGGAAAATGTATGGAAGAATGTGCTCGTTTTAAATCGTAATAGACTAATAAATATTGAACACACAGACTTAGTTACAATCCTATTTTTGGTACGAAACATTTTTCATTGTGACATCTATAAAATTACTTAGTTATGGAGCTGTGAAAAACACCGGGCAGTCCGCGGAGGAGAAGCTGTCCTCTCGGGAGAAACCTACCAGGTCTGAGCGCCATGGTCCCATCTTTTCGGCTGCACCAGAGAGCACGATCCCCGCTCTGAAGAATGTACTGGTCCTTGGCTTGAAACAGCTCCATTTTGTCCGTTTAAGATACAAAGATGAACGTAACCAGCTACAGATAGGGCTGTGTTATGTGGAGGAGGTAGACTGACAGCGGGCTAGCAGCGCTTAGCTCGGATCCCAACGCGGCTAACTCCGAGCGAGCTAGCAGAGGCAGCAGCTGGATCCGTGTCGCCCCGCTTTAATCCACCTCTGCGCATGTTGATTTGCAGATTTACTTTCCCGTGGAGAAGCGCCCGTTCCCGCAGCCTCGGCAGACATAGTAAAAGCGGACACACATGAGTGAGTGGTTGTGAAAGTGCCCCAGCAGCAGATGTGGCAGGTCCAGACGCAGCCCCTCCGCTCGCTTCCTGCTCTAAACAAAGTCACGTGACCCGGCGTCATCACAGGTACATTTCACTGAAGCTGAACACGAGCTGTCATTCACAATACAAGTCTGACCTAAGAAACCAGGGCCACCGGCACAACATCAGGGCAGAGAGGGCACATATAGGCTACATCATCATATTAAGAAGCCCTAACCTTAATCCTGAAGAAAATCGTGACAATAAAAGACTATTTCAATTTAATTTGTCAACTGGACCAACAAAAGTTTATTTTGGTTGAATACGTTTTGCAGCTCATCTAAGCAGGGATAAACTACAATGAAACTACTCTGAAACTAACACTTACTTGTTATTATTATTTGTTTGTCAGCTAGGCCTTGCACTTGGACTTGAGTGTGGGGTCATAATTAGCATCCAATCCAATCCACTTTATTTATATAGCACAAATCTTGAACAAACATTTCGTAAAGTGCTGCACAAATACATAGTTAGAACAACAATAGTAAAATAATGATAAAATAAATTCTCAGCTTTAATCATACTAGTCTTACCAGTAAATAAAATAAGAGAGAAAAAACATAGAATACAAATAAATAAATAAAACCAATAAAATAAATGAAAAATAAAGGTAAAGGATACTTATTCAAGGCCATAATGGGTGTTTTCACACCTCTGGGCCTCACCTGGCTATCTCTATTGTTTTCTTGTTTTGATTTAGGTTTGAGGATGGATTTGTAAATAGGAGACATATGATGTCCGAGGCCTTCATTTCTGTTTAAGGACGGATTCTCTTTCTTAACAAAATTAGCCTCTAACTCCCCTCTCAAAACGATTCTTTTCTCTAGCTAAAATCTGTACCTGACTATCCTCAAAGGAGTGGGCCGTGGCTTTTAGGTGGAGATTTACATCAGACTGAGGATTATTGCTCTCTCATCTGTGAGAGGCCTCAGACATCATCCTTTTTAAAACTCCATCCTCAAACCTAAATCAAAACAAGAAAACAATAGGAATACCCAGGTCATGCCCAGATGTGTGAAAGCACCCATTATGTCCCTGAATGACTATGCTAATCTAATGCCACACTAACTAACAGAAACTGTAAACAATTAAGTGTGTTATTTTGAGTAGTTTCATTATAGTTAGCTCCTCCCTTCAGGAAGATATAAGGCAGTGTCCACCAGCATTCTCACCAGAACTGAAGAAGCAACCAAAATAAACTTTTGTCCATTTGACAAATTACATTTTTCCTTTTGCAAAGGATTCTACCTGGACAACTGAGGGATTTTACACATAATTTCATATATATTTTAGACGAGAGAAAGACACCGCTGATGGGGCTTCTAATGCAACCTGGGTCTTTAATCCATAAATAATTCATGGATACAATAGGAAAAGAGAGTAGCAACCTAAATCCAAAGTGTGCACTGTGGAAACTAATGTCATTTATTTTCTTCTATTATTATTTCAGCTTTAAAATACTGTATAACGATAGCCAGGTTACCCACTGCCAACTACTAAAACTAAACATAACTGATATTGGTTAATGCATAGGCTTTTGTATTGCCTACTTACTTATCTAATTTTATTTACAAATCTTGTATATCTGTAATCCTAGGTGTTTATACTTATCTTATTGTCCTTTAGTGTTATGACTAGATGTGATGACATAAAATCTGACTCAATACAGTGCCAGCAGAATAAAGTATTTGGCTATGAAATTACTGAGTACAATAAGTTGCCATGACTATGTTTATGCACAGTGCAGCATATGAACAGGCTAATAAAAGACTACATTAAAATAGCTTACTCTACAATAACACCAACAGTAGTTCCCGCACACCCTGACGCCGAAGCCCACACAGATTGAGTTCTGACTCAGGCCTAAATCTGCCTCTCTGACCCTGAGGGAGCGGCCGAAGCAGCTGACCCCACATACAGCTGACTTCTTATCCCTAATGTCTCTCTGGTGGGACTCAAGCACCAGGAAACAGCTGACACACACACTGCCTGGGCCTCGTCACTGCCTATAGAGGCCTATAAAAGAGCTGTAAATTGCAAGGCGGAGTAATTAATTCTTGGTGTATAGATTACATCACGTCATTCCATTGTCCTTAGTCTTTAATTGACCTTTTGTTCTGACCACTAGATGTATCTGTACTCCCCCAAATAAGGAAAACACAAAATGTTGATAAGAATATATAGAGATTTATTGAAGTGTAATCTGTCACACAAGGCTATAAAGAGTTATTTTCAATTGTGTGATTAATCTATTCACTTTAATTTTAATTTTACAGTCCATTCAGTTTTTGGATGATATTTGAACTTAAACCTAAAAAATGACTTCTACTTTTCAGATGGATTGCAAAATATGATCTAAAAACTGATGTACATGTATGTGTAATTATCACCCAACACTTTGTTAACATTTCTATGAAAATACAGTGCAGTGTGTCCAGAAAAGACGTAACAAAAAGGAATCCAAAATACATTTTTATTTCCAACCATACCAAATACTCTTTGATCTCTTTGATAAAATACAGTAGTTTACTTAAAAAGTGATTGAAACTAAGCCACAATCTATAATTTGTGAAAATGTGGTCCTACTAAACAAACTTCCTATTATTATTAACACATATAGTGATAAATTGTGATCATTGGATAAAACTACAACATTTCTTTCCAGATACTTAAATATATTTATCTCACAGTTGGCATTATTAAGGCATTTGGCCATTTTAGTGTTGGTGCTGTTACAGATTGTGGCTTTGGTGTTGATACAAAGACATTCAGATGATTTTAACCAAATCTGTGCTGATTGTCTCACTCAGGTCCATATTACACATTCATCATTGTACCAAAATATTTTAATAATATATAAATACTGATATAATTATATTTATATGTTGAAATTACAAGTAAACCATTGCACATACAAACAATCCGACACGTCAATCAAAACTTGTGTTATTAAGTCATACATTTCAACTGTAGTGATGTGAGTTTTAGCGTGGATATTTTCAGTGGTGGCAAAGTGCAAAAACAGCGTTAGAATTTATCAGTAATGCACCAAAAAGCAGCATCTATTAAACAAATTATCTGTGAAATCTCCCAGATTCATTATAGCTTTGTCTGAAGAGCAAAAGTGGGGGTGTATCTCTGGTTAATGAAATAAATTCACAATAGCTTTACACATTTTTTGGTGTATCATATATTAATAGTTAAAAATGTATGATGGAGCAATAGTTAGATACTTTTGCTGTTTAAAAAATTACAATTTATATTTTTCATTTATATAATTGCTCAATATGACAATAGCAATATGATCATTGGTTACCACATTGCTGGTTAGCCTTGGTAGTTCTTAAAACTACATTGGAAAACAATAAATGGGAATTTTACTTCAATAACCTGAGATACACATCCACTATTGTGCTTCAGTGGCAAAAAATTAGAAAATGCTCCAAGTCCCACACACACTAACTTCTGAGTAAATTCAGAAAACCCTAATACAAAATCTGTTCAGGACAAAGGCAACTACATATCTCTAAGAAAATACTTCCTTTTTCCATTGATAATAAAGGCCTCTTATTTGAACTTCAATGTACTACAAAGTGTCATTGTGAGAGACAAAATTGGCACAACAAGAAAAGGCATCAACATTGGCTTGAAACAAACAAACAAAAACAAAAAATCGCACTGAGCTACCGAGGTTTGAGTGGCCAGAAATGTCAATACGCTTATTCAATGCATGCAATGTCCACAAATTCTGTACTGAAACAAGAGGAGTCAGAGCGTGTGTATTTGAAATTAAACAAATTTACAGTTGACTGTCCTTGTCTTCCATTGAGGTTGTTATGAAATCTCTCTTGACATTTCTACATTATCTTTCGTGATCATCATAGGCTCTCCTTTTGGTGTGAGGTCTGTGGACTTCTCAGGGGTTTGCACAGACGGCTGCTCCTCCATCTGCTCCAATACATCCAAAATGGTCTGAACTCGTCTTACTCCATCGCGTCTTGCTTGCCTCACGTCCGTGCGGCCCTCAGGATCAACAGAGTCCAACGCTAGCAACTCTTTGGTCAACAGCTCCTCCAGTAGTAAGTATTTCTTGTCATTCTTCTTACCGTTAAAGCATTTGACTTCTTGCTCTAGCTTGGCAACTCGCTCAATAATCTGCTCAACTTTGGCTACTCCTGGGTGCTTAGGTTCTGCTTTTGGGACCTCAGTAGTAGTAGGAGTAGTAGTGGTAGGAGTAGAAGTAGGAGCATTAGCAGGAGTAGTAGTAGTAGTAGTAGTGTCCTGGGCTTCTTTTTTGGGAGGTAACTGTACATGGATGTCTGCCGTATGCTGAGGAAGTTGGGGTTCTTGTCTTGGTGGGACTGGTTCAGGTTGCGGAGTTGGGGGCTGTGGAGGCTGTTGGGGCTGTGCAGGGTGTGGGGGCTGTTGGGGCTGTGGCGCT
>KN508995.1:2661-18032 GCA_000787155.1 Scartelaos histophorus
GTGCTTACTTTCCCCAAGGTCACTCCTGCTGGAGTTGGCAACAGGTTGATTGACAGCCTCATTGCCAAGAGCCCACCCCTGTACCTTCAACAGCCTCACTCCTGATTGGGTCTTTGGTGTCTCAGATTTCCAAATATGGTCTGACTTCTATAATCAGTCTTTATCAGGGGTGGGAAATTATTTTTTCCATGGGGCCACATGAGAAACAGAAAATATTGTGGAGAGCCAAAATGCTTAACTCAATTCTGCATAATATTAAATGTATTTCTTTGTAAAAAAGCAGTAAACAGCATTGTTTTTCCAAACTGGTAAGAGTGGTAAGAATGTATGCTATGACTTAGCAATTAAAAAGTCAGGCTGCCTTACAAAAATGTTCTAAGGTCCAAACAATTGTGAAGCCATAGATTGGACGCACCTCGTTCCACCTTTTAAAATGTCTCAGAAGTGAAAAGTGACTGAGTGCAGTTAAAAAGTCTTTACTGAGTATTCACATGATTTAGGACATACAAACATACTAAAAAAGGAGAATTTTAACAGCGAAATTGACAGCAGGAAGTTGAAAAACTGTCTGGCTCCACTCTGTGCCTATGATGCACCTGCACCAGCCTTAAATAAGGAGTAAACTTATGATTAACATTAGCAATAATGAATTAATTATATATAATTAACAATATTTTAAACAAATATAATCAATAAATAATCACATTAACCATAAAGAATTACCAAAAATTACCAAAAATCATGCATTTTAAGTAAATATTAAATCAAACAAAATAAGAATAATTATCTCAACAATAAAAATACTTCAAAAATGACAAAACTGGGTTTAGGCTCTTACATATGTCACTTAAAAACACCTCTAAAATAAAAAGCAATGCAGCTTTAGTCCATGCATGAGGTCAAATGATAAAATATGTTTGAATTATTTTAATTCCAAATTATCTTATATGAGCCAGTCATAGTCAACTAAAGGGCCATATGTGTCCCGGGAGCTTTACAGTTCCCAGGTCTGGTTTATATAGTCCTGTCTTATAAATACTGAACTTCACAAAATCAAGCTTCCTTTAGCCAGAGTTTGATTGACACATTTAGACAATGAACATTTAAATAATCCAATTTGTTAATTTTCATGTGTGTAATGTTTATACTGTATACTGTTGATACCGAATTGTGAATCATATTGTGAAGGCGGTCTGAAATAAGACCAGTTGTTATGTTGTATTAAATATGCTTCTACTGAAACCTCATGCTGAGTCAATAGAAAGTACTTTTATGTTTTTACTTATGTACAAGAGATGTTTTTAAACTCAATTGAGAAAACAATAAAGCGGATCAAATTCTATTACTGGGCTTTTAGTATCCTTGACCATCTTATGACTGGATCCCTAATATATAGCATGTTGGCTATTATGTTTTGACATATCTCACTATCGCACTAACAAGATCTCCAGCATTAGCACTGACCTTGCAGAATGTATTATCATTGATTCATAGCACTTACATCACTGTCTTTGCCCTGTTATATACGCACTCAGTACTTTAACAAAATATGAGAGAGAAGAGAAACCATTTACATTTAAGTTTAACAACCAGATGTGGATAAATGCAGGGAACATTTAAAATTTTAATTCCTTCAAACCAGTGCTTTAAATAATGTAGCCAGAATCCTTTATCAGATGTATATTAAAAGTGAATTTTTCATGTTTGTCCTCTGCATTTGTAAAGGCTGTGTGGAAAAACTCAGAAATTCCCATTCAACCCAAGGCTTTTAGTTTAAAATCTGTCTTGGATTTTTGACAAGGCTTTAAAACACTGTTGACTTTCTGTGAAATGTCAACACAACCTTTTATTAGAAAACTTCAGCTATACCAAGCTTCTATTGGAAATGTGGGCAACATTTAAATCCAAATTTTATGGTATCATGTGTCGAAACTATTGGTGCAACTGTGGCTCTTTCATTCACTAAAAAACTGCTGGTTCATATCTTGCCCTTTACAGTTTTTTATGTTGTTGTGTTGGGCAGAAACTTAATAAAATATTAAACATAAACTCCTTAAAGATGGTTTTATAACTCCTTTAACCAAAAGACTTCCCTCTAGTTGATCATGCTGTTGTATCCATAGGCAAGACAATATTTAGAGTGCTGTAATCTGAAGGTTGCTGGTTCTATCCCACTTCTAGCACATACATCAGTGGTGGTCAGAGCTACTGATTGGCAGTGCTATTCCTGCTCCTATAGATGAATACATTATGTCCATGAGCAAAATACTTAATCCACCTTGTTTCCAGTGTATGCCAGTGGTGTTTGTGCTATTTAAATGACTGTTTATGTTTTTATATTACAAATAAAACTATAAGCAAATGTTATTTTTTAGTTGTTCTGTCTATGATATTCACTACACTGACATCATTTTTTAGTTTAGTTTTTTGACTGTTACCAACAGCAACTAATTACATAAATCAGCACGCAGTCTTATAAATTAGCTGTTGGCGCACCTTACAGAGTCCAGATGGCCAGTATTTTGAATGTGGAGGTGCCATGTCCAATAGAGAGGGCCCAAACTGGAGCAAGCTGGTCCAGGGCTGAGTCACACTGTCCCACTGGGTTTAATCACATCTCAGACACTAACCTCCACACGACCCACTCCTCACCTCTCACCTACATGCATCTGTCCATAAACTGTGGCCATGATTTTGGCATTTGGTTCAGTTGGTAATGTTGGATCTGATTTGTACAGTGCATGTTGGCTTTCCAGGCTGTTTGTTCTTAACTCAAACAGGAAACACTCTGTTCCACCTTGTGATGTCATGTGGTAATACACAAAGTGCTCCACTGTGTTTTAAAAGTAAAAGGTAACTGTTAACTTGAAATCTACCACTTCATGACAAGGTGGAGCAGAATATTCTGTGCTATGATGAGATATAATATAAGATCTAATAATAAAGTGTGTGTAAACTTGTGTGAAACAAAACTCAAGGTATGTTTTGAGGTGGTAACAACATTATAATCTGACTTAAAGCTCCCAAGAGTCAACTTTGCATAATATAGGATCTTTAGCCTAAACCCTAACTTTAATTTGTGTAACAAAGATCTTAAAATCTTGCTGTTAAAGGTGGTGCTAAAACATTTTACATTATGGGGACATGATTTTTGTCCCCATATGATAGGCAGGTTCTCATGAATGGAGACTGTATACAGATTTTAGTCTCATCAGTACAATAAATACCCGCACACCATCTTAAGTGGAACTATGGTTGATAAGAACAAGATCAAATCTTAGTGTTAAATCTACTGTGCGAAGCAGCATCATAATTTACATTTGTCAGAGGTTTATGAAATGAAATGGTTTGAATCTGTACTTGTATAATAGTCCTTCATTGTACAGTAACCTGTACTACAATAAAAATAGAGCCTTATTTTAGCAGCTGTTTTAAGTGTATATAGTTCATAGTAGACAGTGTCTTTTTGCTTTTTTCTTTTTCTAAATTCCTTACATCGAATGCCTCACAGTGTGCAATTGCCTTCAAATTTTTTTACCTTTTAATCTATAAGTGCATTGCCAGAAACTTGAACTACAGTTAAAGTTTGGGCCTATGGGCCAAGCAGGTTTATACGCTGCATACAAAAAGTATTTAGACAATAAACAGCCCTGTCAAATGAATTTCAGTGGAGGATCATAGCCAACAAACACTACAGAATTGAAATCACTACATGTCTCGACTTAAAAATGGACTTAGCAACTTTTCCTCGTCTGGAATGTTCTGCACTTATCCATCTTCTATTCTGTTCGGACTGATTTTACTGCTCAAACATACAGTACCTCGAAAAATGCACATTATTTATTTAAACAGTGTTGTCTATAACTTGGTGGCACTTGCTTGTCTCCATGAAGATTGGTACGTTCAATGCTATGCCAGAAAAGTTGCAGAGCACTAGAGAATAAGGACATTATACAATATCTATTCTAATACAATCATAACGCTGATTTTCACTCAGCGCTAGATTGATTCAAACCTCTCTAATTGCCGTGTTTAAGGGCAGCGATCCAGTGTATAGGCTCAGTCATCAATAACCCAGGCTTTCTTTAGTAGCTCATTGATTGGTCCTGATGCTATTCCTGCTCCTTTGGTGGAATAGTCTTATTTTAGCCTCAGATAATGATTCAGGGCTGCAAAAAGAGCAGAGAGCCTTTTATGTGTTTGTTAAAATAGACAGAACAGAGGAGAGAGGGTGTTACCTAATGTCCCTCAAAGTGAAGTCATCTGTCAGAGCAGCAGTGCGCCAATGCAGTACTAAGGAACTCCTATATGCATTTCTTTAATATAGTCTTTCTTGGTGTCTAAGTTTAGTCCTATTTTAGTCCTGCTTCAGTCTTGTTGTAGATCTTTATAAACCCTTACAAACCTTTAGCCATGTTATAATGTTGTTACCTCCTCAAAAAATATACCCGAAGTTGTGCTTTGTGCCGTTCACACATGTTTATTATTACTCTGTTTACATCTGCAAAGCTCAAAATGTGATGTCATGAAGTGGTAGTTTTCAAGTGAACAGCTAACTTTTTATCTTTATAGTGCAGTGGAGATTGGGAATTCCAGGGCTGAAATTACCCGAATGATTCTCATGAACATGTGTGGAATTTAAAAACAGTGGAGCACTTCCTGTAGTGTTTTCAGTTTGAGAGAAGAACGCAGCCTAAGTATGCAGGGTTTGTGTGTTAAACATGTGTGAATGAAACAAAATACAACTCTAGGTATGTTTGTGATGAGGAACATTATAACAGATAAGAAAATCGTGCCCCTTAAAGTGCACTATGGAACCTTTCGGGTGTGGAGGTCTACGAACTACTTGTCTCCATGGAAATTTTGTTGCTTTGCATGGAAACATGTATATTGTAATCATTTAATTACACATACCTCGTACCTTACTCTAAAAAGCCTGCAGTTTTATTGTGAGTGAGCTCGCCTCCCCAAAGATCTGACCTGGAATTGGCTTGTCACCATGAAAATAGTTGAATGTTTAATGCCATACCGTGGAACATTCAGGGTAAACCAATAACATAATTTAAACGCTGCCCTGAACACAACTCGAATAAAGCCTAG
The DNA here is from genome assembly GCA_000787155.1 of Scartelaos histophorus. Lineage (NCBI taxonomy): Eukaryota > Metazoa > Chordata > Actinopteri > Gobiiformes > Gobiidae > Scartelaos > Scartelaos histophorus. Next base: position 7,762 of record KN508995.1, read on the forward strand.
CTGCTTATTTTGCACCATGAAAGAGATATTTATGTTTTCCTTGCGGTGTGAGAAAAAGCAGACTGAGCAGAGAGAAAGCTAAACAACCAGCTTGATTAAGATAATAGGGAACAAAATTGTAATTCCACTTAAACTGTGTAAGAAAAGGTGAGTAAGCACAGATCAAGTCAATGGAGCAGGTGAATGAGCGGCGAACAGAGGCTCTTGAGCACAAGTAACACTCAGGTATAAAACACAGGCCCTTAAAGCCATTCAAGCACACAGCCTTTATTTGAGCTCACTCCAGACCTGCGCCTGAAACTGCTAATCACATTCTGCTCAAGTCCATTATTATTGTTTAAGTTGCTATTTTCAATCTTAGTCACAAGCCCTGGAGAATACATTACTACTATTAAGGTATTATGACAGGTTTAATGGTTGAACGAATAAACTGCACTTACGGTTTGCAAAAGTCTGTTTGGCTCCATGAAACAGAAGATTCTCAAAGCTACATCTGCAATAGGATCAACACAGATTTAACTAAACTAATTCAATATTGACAATTTGTGTAATAATGTTTCATAATAATCTTTCCTCATTATTTTTATGCTGGACTGAAAGTAAAGATGTGATGGAATGTAAGTAAAAGTAGTAAAGTACTGTACATGTTAGGTATCTGTACTTTACTTAAGTCACTTTTTACTTTTACTTCACTATACTGGAGAGCAGGTATCTGTACTTTCTACTCCACTACATTTTTGAAGTAAAAGTAAAAGTATTTTTTGTTATTTGTCGGAGACCTGAGGAAAAAGCAGAGGGTTTTATTTTTAACACATAACAACAAATAAAAATATACAATTAAAAACAGCAAGGAAAAAATATTGATTTAACAAAATTCAGCACAAATCTTCAAAATCAGTATATTTATAGCCTTATAAGACCTCAAAACATTCCAAGCCAAGCAATATTACACCATGGCTACAACAAGTTACATACACCTTTACGCTATCTTAACAAGTGTATTTTTATAATAACTTATTTATTTGAATTTGCTGAGTAGTTGTAGAGCGTTCTTGCCAAAATCTCTTGAATCTAACCTAAGTGCTGTACTGTACTATGTATCCTCAGGCTCCGTCCTTCTGTCTTTTCTGTTATTTTCCTTCTCTATATTTCTCTATCTCTAGACAGTCTACTCTATATTGAGTTGTTCTTTGGGGGTCCTCCTATCTGAACTCAGTCTGGTCCCATTCACTGAGTCTGTGCTCCAGCCCGACAGCCTCTCAGCGCTGGCTCCTTATCTCACATTTTGGGTTCTTTTTTAGATCATTGCAGACCAGACTCACCCTACGTCACTACAAACTATAAACTCCCAACTCAATAAGAAGTGGAATCTGTTCAGGGAATTTGTATCTCAGCCTTTAACTCACACAAACCTTATTAAAGTTGACTAATTTGAGCTTTAAGCCAGGTTATAATGCTGTTACCTCCTCGAAAAACATAACCAGAGTTGTGTTGTTTCATTCACACATTATGATTATTATTATTCACACATGCATTATGAGTCTGTCCACATCGCCAAAGCTCAGAATGCTCTGCTCCACCTTGTGATGTCATGAAGTGGTAGTTCTTGTGATAACAGCTACTTTTATTTTAACATTTTGTTCAATAGAGATTAGCAATTCCAGACCTGATCCAAATGATTCTAATGAAGGTGTATGGAGTGTGTATGGAGTGTGAGTCTGTGAGTGTGAGACTAAATAAGGAGGTTTTATGTGTTAAACATGTGTGAATGAAACAAAAAACACAACTCCAGGTCTGTTTGTAATGAGGAAACATCCTTATAACATAGATGACAATATAGCATAATATGGGGCTTCAATTTATTTTAAACATGAGGAATTAGTGTAGCTCAAATATGAATTCTCACAAATATAGACTAAAATAAGTGTAAAGTAAACAAAAATAATTCCTAGTAAACTGTAACATTCATTTCAAATCATATAATTGTGGTAATATAACATGATAAAGCAAAGATGAGCTGATCAATTAAAATGAGAAAACTGAAATATTTTTACTGTAATGTAGTATTAAAAAATATGTATTACCTCCTCTCCCATCTCCCATCTTATCATCCTTGTAATCCAGCTGGCACATCCCTCCTTTCCTGTATCCACACCTCCGCTTCATCATTCAGTTTGGGGAAAGATATTTAAAAACTCATCAAACCTCTATACTCACACTTCATTTCACCAGCTTCATGGCAATTTTTGACCAAACTGACTGTCTCACGGTCTTCAAAAACACAAAACAAACCACAAACCACCCCAGTCATCTTATTAATTGTTTTTAAATACTAGAATGTGATAATGTTTATTAATAACATTGTATTTGTATTATTCCATACATAAACCTGATTCTATTATTTTAGTGATTTAACCTAAGAATTCACTGCATTTTAACATTAATTTTAGCTTCCCCCTTTTGTGTTACATATTGTTGGCCTATAGAATGCTGTAATGTCATCTGAAACATCTTTTTGTATAATTTTTTTCTAATAAACTTTGTGATGATTCTCATGATTCAATGTGATACACGATTTACGATATTATCACAATATAGCATTACATGTGGTAATTAATATACTGCACTTGATACTCTGTTTTATATTTTCCGTTTTTTAAGAACCAAATACATTTTAGCAACATTATTTCTTTGTGAAACCACCAATTGTGCAATGCTGATGTGGAGTTGTGTCTGGTTTCTGTTTGTAATGTTGGCGTCTGTTGTGTATGTTTTGCAGTGGCCCATGCGCAGGACACTCAGCAGCAGCAGCACTCCACAGAGAAGCCCCTGATCCAGTGTTACAAATGTGGACAGCCGTGTAAAGGAGAAGTGCTGCGTGTTCAAAACAAGCACTTCCACCTCAAGTGCTTTACATGCAAAGGTAAACCACAGACTGAGACTCCAGGGTTATATCTAGTAGCACGATGTATATGTGAAAAATGTGTAAAGTGTTCATGGGGGCGCTTCCGGCTTCATCAATTCTGGCTCCAAATGACTTTACATTTAGAAATTCTCGCCTTCTCTCTGAAACTGCTGCAGTGAGACTCATCCATATGGTCTTAAAAGTTTAATTTTAACCCACACTAAATGATCCTGGTGTTTTTATTTCTCCATTTTGTCTGTAAATGCGTTCCTATTCCTAATACTCTGCACCAAATTTGCCCCTATATTTGCTGGCCTAGTGAGGTTCGTTTGACTGGGGCCGAACACTATGGGTGACGTCCACTTCTATATTTTTACACTATGATTTTTACGCAGCAAGTTGGTGGAATTTGTTTTTATAACAAGAAATGCTCAGATTTTCTTCAGTGTCAGTTACATAACACAAGGACAGACAGCATACATACAGACACAACACACAGTAGCCAATGAACATGTACAAAATCTTCATTATTGATTTTTACACCTTTAACATTATGTAAACGGCACAGTCTGACAAGTGTAATCAGAGAGACCATGACCAGAAAGATATTGGATAGTTTTGCTTGTTTTAGTATTTTTTTTTTTCCCAGTAGGTCTTAAAATCTTTCTTCTACATTGAAAAAGAGAAAACTCAAGAGAGATAAAATTGCTGAAATGCAGTTGAAATGTGTAATTTCAAAATGATTCCAAAACATTTAAGCAAAACATTTATTTTGATGCTCCACATATTGAGACAAATTAGGATGCCCTGAAAACCTGAATGCATTTGAATAACCACTTTATCCCACCAGTGTCCTGCTTTTTTAACTTCAGTTTATTTTAATAATGGGACCCTTCAAGATTTGCTGTTTAAAGTTAATTTTTAATTATCTTAGCTCAAAAAAACCTAATAATAATAATCAGTTTTTCAGTGTGCAAACATAGCCAGTGATTAGAGCTCAGAGGTCAGAGTTTTCCTGCTCTGAGCAATTCTTGTCATTGTGTCCTTAGGCAAGACACGTCACCCATATTAATGCCGTGTGCAGCATATGGAAGGAATAAGTAATTAGTTTTTGTGAGCAATAAAAAATGAAAGATATATTAATGTAAAGCTACACTGTGGAACATTTCAGGCAAGGTAATAATGTTTATATGGAGATAAGCATGCAGCAAAAAATGACATAATGGGTCTATAAAAAAGGATATGAAAATTGCCTCTTTGTCAAAATAAGAACACTGTTTGCATCTTGACAATAACCATATGATTTGTACCATTTTCACTTCATAAATATGTTGATGTTTATAACAGCGCTGCAATCTAAACGGGGAGGTGGGAGAGTGTGAAAATTATCAGCTTCAGTGTTAGATTTTAAAATTCATTGTTAATTTGACACAATCGTAATACTATGATATAACTGTTTCACTTTCCTTTGATAAAATTAAAATCAAAATGGGAAGGCCATTCAGAAATAGCTTTGTGAAACAAGCATAGATTCAGTGATTCACTGACTGCTGGTGTGCGATAATGTTAAAATGTGCAAATGTTATCAATGTGCTGGAAATGTCTATGTTTTCGTCAGAGCACATTCTTAGCCACTTACACATTTAATTATGTATCAATAACACATTGACAGATCATTGGCAGTTTACTCAGTGGAGATTTCCAATATTTCCAGGATATATATAGCTCAATAACTGTTTCAAGCAAAAAAGCAATGCAGCTTTAGTTCATGCATGAGGTAAAATGATAATTCCAAATTATCCATCCATCCATTTTCTTCCGCTTATCCAAGGCCGGGTCGTGGGGGCAGCAGTCTAAGCAGGGACCCCCAGACTTTCTTCACCCTGGCCACTTCCCCTCCCGCCCCCGGGGGAACCCCGAGGCTTTCCCAGGCCAGCCGGGAGACATAGTCCCTCCAGCGTGTCCTGGGTCTTCCCGGGGACTTCTCCCGGTGGGATATGCCCAGAACACCTCCCGAGGGAGGCTCCCAGGAGGCATCCGGACCAGATGCCCGAGCCACCTCAGCTGACTCCTCTCAATGTGAAGGAGCAGCTAATTCCAAATTACCTTAGAGTTAAACAAAGGGCCGTATATGTCCCAGGACCTGTACAATGCCCAGGTCTGATCTAGTGTCACATTGTGGGGCTAAAATCTGTGTACACACTCAATCCATGGAGTCCTGCTTTCTCCAGCTGCCACAGATGAATGCTGTAATTGTGTCCTTGGACAAGACACTTAACCCACCTTGCCCCCGGTGTCTTTGTACACTGGTGTATGAATGTGTGTGTGATAATGGTTGAGTGGTTCTTTGATGTAAAGCACTTCGAGCGCCTTGAAGGTGGAAAAGCGCTCTGTAAAAATAAGACCATTTAACACTGTGACCCTTTACCAAAATCTTGACCAAAAAAAAATTATAAAGCATCAGAAATACTAAAATTAGGTACATTTATTGATACACTTTTAACTAATAATGTTATTTACACTTGTTCCCCTAGTTTGATGACAGCACTAATAACTGTGTGTAGTGTGTAGTGTGTGTAGTGTGTGTAGTGTGTAGTGTGGTCTGACCCTGCAGCTCTCGTAGTTAATCTGTGATTGGGCTTGTATCGTACGCTAAGGGCTCAAAATAAGAGCACAGACACAGAGATTACAGGCCTAAATCTGGACTGGAGGAGTGATGACACCAGAGCAGAGACGATGAGATGAAGAGGAAGTGTGAGAGAAGTGTGGAGCTAAAGTTGCTGAAGTTAATGCTAATACAAAATGTGGACAATACCAAATGTCAACATCCTTGTGTAACTTTAGGGGGACTCAAATCTACCCCTATCTTATATTCATGATATACTATTTAAACTTAGGTTTAGAGGTCCTACATTACAAATCATTAACTCTAGTGAGCTTATAGCTATGTTATAATTCCTGGAGTTGTTTTGTTTCATTCACACATGTTTGAGTTTTAAGTCTTTTTTTCTCTACATTTCGAAAGATCATAATGCCCTGTTCTACCTTGTGATGTCATACAGAGGTACTTTTCGAGTCAACTGCTCCTTTTACCTTTAGTTCAGTAGTGATCAGCAATTCCAGGTCTGAAAGAGTACCACATGAGTAAAGAGTAAAATAAAACACTCAATGGAGATAAACATTGAGGAAATGCAGCTCAAAATTCCATTCAAATATGTAATTCCAAAATTATTTAAGGTTATTTATGTTGATGCTCCACATATTGAGATAAAAGTAGATGGCCTGAAAACCTATACAACTAAGGCATTTCAATAACCACTTCATCCCACCAGTGTCATCTTTTTTCACTTAAAGTTTATTTAAAAATCCAGACCCTTTAGCCAAAAACGTACTTCAAATTAAGACACCGTCCCACATGTGTTCAGGAGCAGAGGTGTCTGTGATCCTATAGGCTAATTCCATCAGCCCTGTGCTCTGATACAGACAAAGCTGATTCCCTCCTCACACTCTCCATTCATCCAGGATTTAGCGTTATGTAAGAAGAATAATTCTTATCTCCCAAATCAAAAATTCCACCTCCTCCTGCTGGTGTTTACTTTGGGTAGTACTTTTGGATGTACTTTGCCGTGCCCTAAGACCCCTCTCTGGATACTGATCTTGTGCATTTTAAATTGAGAAAACGTTTAATGTAAAATATGTGGTGGGAGTAGTAGCAGTAGTAGTTATTGTTGTAGTCGTCACAATAGTTGCTAAAGTAAAAGTAGCTGATGTTGTCATTATAGTAGTAGTAGCAGCAGCAGCAGTAGTAGTAGTTGTAGTAGTAGTTGTAGTAGTAGCAGTAGTACTAGTAAAAGTTATAGCCTATTGATTCTGGTCATATTTGGTCAAATTGTGTAGTTTTATAGTGTTAAGTAGTAGCTAAAGTATAGTGCCAGTAGTAGTACACTTGCAACAGCTGAAGTACTACTGATAGTAATTTGATTCATTTTTTTATACTGTTACTACTGCTACTATTACCATTACTACTACTACTTCTACTATTACATCAACTACCATTGCAACTATTTTTACTGGATAAACATCAGCTACTACAACTACAACCACTAGGGTATTGCAATAGGCTACTAGTATAGCTGATACTACAGCTACTACTAAAATGTTTTATGAAACTATATGTGGAATATGTGGTGGGGGTAGTAGTAGTAGTAGTAGTAGTAGGAGTAGTAGTAGTAGTTGTTGTTGTAGCCAAGTGATTGTAGCTGTAGTTGTTGTTGCTGAGGTCAGAGTTGATGTTGTAGCTATAGTAGTAGTAGTAGTAGTGGTAGTAGTCGTAGAAGTAGTAGTAGCTTTTTTGTAAGTTAAGTTAAGTAGTAGCTAAAGTAAAGTATAGTGCCAGTAGTAGTACACTTGCAGTAAGTATTACTCAAGTATTACTGATGGTAGCACAATTTGATTTGCTTTTTATCCTATTTCTACTACTACCACTACTACTCCTACTTCTACTATATCAAATCCAAATCCAGTTTATTTATACGGACGATTTTACAAACAAAGCAGTTTCCAAAGTGCTGCACAGAGATCAAAAATTGAAGACTACAAAAAGGTAAAGTACAAAAAGTAAATTTGGTCATACCTGCCCTAAAACAATAAAACCAGTCAAATAAAATAATATCAACTACCATTACAACTACTTTTAACGCTTAAACATCAACTACTACAACTGCAACCACTAGACTACTGCAATAGGCTACTGCTATAACTAAAACTGCAAATACCCTCACCAACTATTTCACATCTAGTTTCAAAACTGGTAATTTCTCTTAGTAGTAACTGTATACCAATTGAGTAGTAGTAGTAGTAGTAGTAGTAGCTTCTTTCTGAATTAAATAATTTGTTTTTAAATTAGAAACATTTGTGAGATCATTTTTGTCATATTTGCGATGGTCAGGTGAAACTGATATCATTCACCAGCTGAAGTGTTTTTGTGGAGCATTGAGTGGACCATTGTACTAAAAGCCCTAGTGGGCGATAAGTGGCCTGTGCCCCTGTGGAGTGAGCAAAAATGTGACTGTGTATTCTGTATTGTCGAAATGAGCAGTTTCCCCAATTTTAAATGTGCAGAGGTCGAAGGTTTAAGCACAGTTGATGTCACAATTTCCGCAGACTGAATAGACTATTAAGCCATCACAGTCGAATAAACTTTTCAGTGTAGTACTACGACATAAAATACAAATAGTACAAATGTGAAGTAATCTGGAACTGTAGAATATTGGGATATAGAGCGTTGGATCCAGTCTAAACTACACCTCCACAACTTATGGAATATCTGACTTAAATGGAAATGGCTCTGAGCTGTTTTAGGAAACCAGGAAATACCAGAAAGAAAACTCAATTTATATATAGCTAGCAGGGAAATTATTTATTAAACTTTTATTTTTGTAAAACTGGCATATTCTAACTTTTGTTTTTGTATTGGACTGTGCTAACTAGTGTATTATTTTATTTCTTATAAAATTATATATTTAAGGTGCACTACAGAACTTTTCTAGTGGATGATCTGCCATTACGATATGTTTATGGAATATTCCACAGTATGGCATTAATGTGGTCGGCATTTCTTCAAGTACATGTGTTTTTATTGCTCAAATATACCTTGAATAACACTCGCTGTGAGGGTCTTTAATATTATACAGTGGAACCAGAAAACCATCCAAATTTGCTGTTTCTGTTCAGAACAAGGTTATATCAGTTGAATGAGAGGAAGCTTGTTTCTGACTTTTTATTCAGGCATTTGAGTGATTTTCAACTATGACCAAGGACCCATACTGGATTGCACAATCAGAGAAGTGATGTGGCATTGATTCTTGTCCCTTACCAAATAAAAAGGCCATAAAAATGTCAATGGACATTTCAAAAACAGTTATATTTCAGCCAAGTTATACAGGCTTTTTAGTTCACACAGCATTCCAATGATTTGTTCAGTTGCAGAGTTGAAGGGTTCATCTATGATTTCTACTATAATATACTGTAATTTTGCATCTTGCACAGAAGTGAAAATATTAGTATTAGCAGGACGAAGTTTAGTAGAAGCTGTAGTAGTTATGTAGCTAGTTAGCAGTAGATCAAAGTAAGTAACAGATGATAGTAGTGGTTGAAGTAGTACTCATACTCGTAAAAGTCTTAACAGGAGATGGTAGTATTAGTAGTTGTAGTAAGTGAAATGAATAATGAAAATCTTACTTCAATTTTTGTCCACACTAAGATGCAATTACTAACACACAGCATCTCTTTGACAAAACCCATGCATGTTGATGTCTGCGTTTGTCCGTAGCTCTATCTATCTTATATCTTACATGTTTGTGTTTTTTTTACAGTGTGCGGTTGTGATTTGGCTCAGGGCGGCTTTTTCATGAAGAATGGGGAGTACTTGTGCACTCTGGACTACCAGCGCATGCATGGGACCCGCTGTAACGGCTGTGGGGACTTTGTGGAGGGAGAGGTGGTCACTGCTCTGGGCAAAACCTACCACCCGGCCTGCTTCGTCTGCACCATCTGCAAGTAAGGCTTTGCACTATTGAACATTGCACATAGAGAGTTTCAAATAATTTTTTTTTCACTGTGCATTTTGCAGTCTATATAAAAACAACAAAAACATCATCTTTTAACTCACTTTCATTCACTAAATTAGTAAACCGTTCAGTTAATGGGTTTCAGGAATAAAGACTCCTTGATATGAAGGATTTAGTATCGCAAGCGTATTTTTTTTTTCCCCCCAAGACTAACCTGCTCCTGTGTCCTTACATTTGCAAGGAAAGCTGTGTTTATATGGCTTAAATTTTTTATAGCAATAAGGCAATTCAGATCTTAATATTATCTTTTGAATAGGGAAATATGCAATCAGTGTTTATTACTATTCTATTAAACTTACTTTTGCCAGTGGCAGAAAATAGATTACATTTCATTTAAATAATAACTTCTAAAACTGCAGTTGATTGGAAAACTGCTGACTCCGGGCACTCTGTATTCCAAACAAATGAATCAAAGATTTTGTATTGAGTTTTCCATTAGAGGATTAACAACTGTAGTTAAGCTTTTCTTGAATTTAAGTACAGGCCTTTAAACCTAAGGTGTAAATCAGAGGGGAGGGGGACCGCATTAAAATATTAATTTTGTTTTTATTTACTAATTCAATTAACACACGCAATAACTTATATAAATGTTGCATGATTTAATAAGAAAAAGTCATAAACTAATTGATACTAGACCAAGACTATATATAAAAATTACCTAGCAATAGCTGTTAGACTTTTTATATGTAATAATATAATAAATATATATTAAAAAAATATAATAAAATAATAATAAT
>KN508996.1:0-15032 GCA_000787155.1 Scartelaos histophorus
ACACACACACACACACACACCTGCACCCTGTTAGCAGAGCAGTCCCAGTATCCATCCACCCACCTCTGGATTCTGCATTCTCTGCAATTTATTCCCTCCTGTCACACTGATGTTAAGTACTTCCGAGCACAACATGTTCACTACAACTTTCACTTTTCTAAGAGTCAAAATAAAGAAAAAAACAAGAAAAAGTCAGATTTTTTACACTGTTAACTTACGAAAATGTCCAGCTATTCCAAAAGGTTATTTTTCTATCTACATTAACAATAGAATTTGCTGTACTGTACTATCGCCTAGAACATGGGGGCTTATAGTTAAAACTGATGCATGTGATGAATTGATGACCTTGATTTGAACTTTAACTTTTGGCATTAAATAAATAATCCTATTTTGTAAAATTTTGTATGACCCATAAATACACATGAAAAAAAGAACGACTTTTATTTCCCCAAGTATGTCAGCTTGGTTTTGCACAGATGGATCATGTCTTTTTGTTATAACTTTGAGATAAGATAAAGAGGATAAATATAGAAGTAAAAGTGGCAGAGAGATATAGGAATACATTAAAAATCCTATCTCATATCTTGAACTCTTCATATTGTTATCTCAAGTGCCCGTAATTACAACGAGCACACACACATATCCATGGCTAGAATGTGTGTGCAGGCATAAAACTGATGAATATATAATGGAGTCAGTTCAGGTAACAGATTTTATTGTATATTACGATTTGACAACACTCTCATTTAGACTTGCCTATTAAAAAGTTGTAGGTGCATATTGCAGTTTTCTAACTTTGTAAAGTTGTTATATTGAAGAGTTTGTGCAGAGTTTGAAGCACCAAAGCCCTCTTTTGCCCTTAGACACACAGGTGGGAGAAGTCTGGAAGCGCAGGTGCTGAGACAGGTCTAATATCCCAGTGAGAAAGCCCTCTCTGACTCTCGTCTGAACACTCTTCATCAGATTCATTTGCTCTGTTCAATTGACATGGAATAACTGTGGCTGCAGGCTCACCTGCACAGCCACACTCTCATGGGCCCAATCTGCCTTAATATGCTTGAGGCGTGGCATTACTCGTGGCATTAATGACGACTGGTGCCACGTTTTCATCTATCTGCCAGGCCTGCGAGTGACAAGAGGCAGCGCGATCATCATCCCAGAGAGGCTGCCATACTTCTTCCTCTGCCAGCTCAGAGCTCGGGGTATTTCACAAGCATCCCTGGGTGAAATGAGATTTTCACCACTTCTGAAGAGCCTTTGCTCTTTTGCTGTCTCACTTCTCCTCTGAGGATGTCGTTATGGATTTAAAAGAACAACTGCCTGGTGAGATAAAATCAGATGTGTCATTTTCTTTGAACACAATTATGGTGAAAAGCGTACAATTATCCTGCACTCGATGTGAAAGATACTGGTAAATTGACCGTTTGTGGAGTGTAGAAAATGTGTGATCCACACTGGCAGACTATTAGACAAGCAAATGGAATAATGCGCATTTGTGCCACAGCACTTGGTTTAGACTAGATGGCCCTGACACTTTCCTTTAATAGTGTCGAACTGAGAGAACCAAGAATGTCTTATTATTAATACTCTAAAGAATGCACAAAATTAATCTTTAGAGCAATTTTCATTTTAGACTTGGAATGCAACACAGTGACATTGAGTGTGTGTGTGTGTGTGTGTGTGTGTGTGTGTGTGTGTGTGTGTGTGTGTGTGTGTGTGTGTGCGTGTGCGTGTGCGTGTGCGTGTGTGTGTGTGTGTGTGTGATTTGCTAAGATGGACATTCAAATTTAACTCTGTTTTTAATATTTTTCAACAATAGAGAAATATTTATACTTTATACGATGCATAACTTGTGGTTTTGGTTTTGCAACCTGCTTTTTCCCAGAAGGTGTTATTGCTTTGCCTGGAGTGTTTCCAGTTTATGTATCTTGCATTTATTTATTTACAGTTGTTGTTTTTTTAACCCCAGAATGCCTTTGCATTCTGATAGTGATGGGGGTCACCTCTCTACAGACACGAGCTGTAACTTGACCTGGTGATGTCACCTGCTTCATGGAGATACACAATTTAATGTCATACGATGGGACATTCCAGGCAAAGCTACAACATCTCCATGGAGACATGCAGGTGAAAGACCCACCTTCAGAAAATGTGCATAGTGGATCTTTATTGCATGCAATAAATAGAAGTCGTATATAACAGAAATCGTCCAACCAGATGAAATGGCCCATATATGATAAATGCTCTTACCTCATACTCAGGAACATGCTCCTCCTCCACATCATAGGACACTGTCTGGATCTTCACATCCTTCTCCCCCTGCGTGGTGTCCAGGATGATCTCAGTGGTGACTGGATCTGTGTCCTTACTCTCTGTAAACGTGGTCTCAAAGCTTTCACTCTTGGAATCTTTACTGTGTAGGCTGACATCATCCTTGTACAGAATGAAGCCTGGTTTGTAAAAGGCCTCCACAGCCACGTGAAGAGAGGTGGCGTCAAGGTACTGCTGTGTCTTGTGTTTGCCGCTAGTTCCGGTGTAGTAGTATCCGATGAGGCTGTCCTGATAGGGAGGCCCAGTATAGTCACACTGGTAGCCCTGGTAATCATTTTGTACCACTTGACGATTAGTTTTGTCCAGTAGTGGATTCTGCAGTTCACTTAAGCTCTCCATCACCAAAGGTTAAATGTTGCTATTGTAGAACGGTGGTATCCGAGGATGATTCAATATTTTGGCAGCTAAAAAGAAAATATAATGTATTTAAAATTCAACAGAGAACTCACCGTAATACAATTCAAGAGTACATTATTCAAACAGTCCTAGATCGATTCAGTCTGACCAAATCATGACCAATTACTTTAATGAGATTCTTTATGGTGGCTTTTGTCTCACTAGAAGTACACAGCAGCACTGTTACCCGTAGATACGTGTTGATCAGCATTGACATGTTAACATGAGTTGATTGCTTTTAAAGCCATTATGGTGGAATCAATAGGTCTTCTCTGAGTTACTGTCTTCTTAAGATTCACTGTCTCCCTCCCTCTGTCAACAGACACTCAAGTAGAAGAGGTACATTGGTAAATATAAATGCCCCCAGTGGATTATGGGAAAGTGAATTGGTTTCAGGCAGGGTATGTCTCAAAGGGATAGCCCTGCAATTAAATGGTAACTGACCAGAATGTACTACAATATACTACACTTTAGGCCTCCATGGTTGCACAAATAGGCTCATGTCATTTAATTTGAACAATGTAATGTATAAAGTGGCTGCAAAATGCATCATAATTTAATAGCAAACACACTTTGAATGGTTGCAATTAGCACATCGCACACACTGCATTTATTTAAATAACCTAAGCAACTATCAAATTGTTTAGTACTTTGTTTCTCAGTTTTCTACTTAAGTTAAAAGTATTGGATTTTTTGTTCCCAAGGAATATAGCAAAATGTATCTTGCACCAGTACAGTCAGATTGCATAAACAGTTCTTCAGGTCAAAATAAGTCAGCATAATCTTCACCTAATTATAAACCATTTTATTTTACCAGAAAGTCTTAATTAGCATGCTAGCTGACGGCACAACTGCTATGGTCTCTGAATGTTGTGAAAATAGCTCATAAACTCATTGCAGTGAATAATAAGGATGCTTGAAGAATGCATAAGCTAAGCAAGGACAGAAAAATCAGGTACAGCGCCTTAAATTTTCCAAGGCATGTTTAAAATGTCCACTGTGCACTTACAGTGTTTGTGGAACCAAACAGGTCCCCTGTACAGACATCTCTAATGCTCTTATCATTGCTGAGAGCTGGTCTGGACTTACCACGGGCACATAAGGTCGGGTGCCCTGGTGACCAATTTAAACATTCTTGCCCATTCAACAATACATAACAGTGAGCGCTTTTAACCAGCCAAATTTCCCTTGAGTTGAAGGCCTGACATAAAACTATATTGTCTACAAGTTCTTATGCAATGGACTAGACTTGCAGACAGTACACAATAGAACAATGGGAGCAGCAATGGACTTTGTGCCAAGAGCAATTTGCAACTCAGAAGACGCCAGATCAATTTCAGTTGCATCTCAACATGAGTAATTGTTGCACCCTGGTCACCTCTATGAGAACAACATGGCCCCCGTGTCCAAGACTGGAATTAAATGTGGGGGGAATTAATCTACCTCCGAAAATCAGCATTCCTCTCACAAGCTCCCGCCACACTGACTGAACCATAAAATCACCATCTGCCGTACAAACACAACTGTTGCCTCTATATCCGGTCGACTCCCTTGTCTGTAAGAAGGCGGGTGTCGGGCCGCGGTGGGTGCTGCTGCGTTTAACATAGGGTGCTGGCCTGAGTGGACGCTTTTCCTTGGTGAGTTGACTGTAGAAAATGAGTGAAGTGTTTTAAAAGGTCTCAGACTGGGTTGTGATGATAAGAAATAAGCAATTCTTTTGAGCCAACGCCATTAATTGCATTTTATAATTGAATATAATGTATTACTATGTGTTTCCTTTGGCATTAGTTGATTTATCATTTCTTTTTCATTTTCTTTATTTAATTTTCTTGTAATACCTGGGTTACAAAATAACCCTGTGCAAAGGAGGCTCCATCATTTGCACATAAGCTATAGACTAACATATAGCAAAACAAGAAACATATTAATTTTACATAATACATGCATAATTTATTGTATGTATATATTTATTCGCCCTTGCATATGTAATGATGACACTGCACCCTCAAAGGATGTTTCCCAGTACATCTGACCTTTGAACTCTGAACCAATGAATACATTATAAGTTATTCTTGTCCACCTTGCAGAGGGGGAATAGCACGGGCCAGTGGTAGAGTCCAGTCCACAGAGGCTACTCCTGTCCTATCGTGTTTTCTGCAGACTCCATCCTCACGTGTTCCTCGGTCTGAGCCCCCCACACTCTCCAGATAACAGAGAATTCCATTACACACCACATTAGACAACAAAAACCACGGGCCAAATCCACAAATTATTCATCTGACACGAGATTGGACTTCTTGGTAATGAATTATGGGGGGATACATTTCTTACTCTTACCCAAGATCAAGACCCTGGTTTAATATTTATGGCATTTTTTATTTTTTTTTATTTTTTTTTTTGCAGGAATTCTATTTAAAGGTTCCAATTTCTCTTACTTATCCCAATAGGACACAACCCTGCTGAAATAATTTCCAAATAAAAATGAAAATAAAGTTACTGTCGCGTTGTTTTGCGCTATATAATCTTCAGTAAAAGCCAGTTTAATTAAAAAAAAGTTGAGTGTTACCTGTGTTAGAAAAGCCCTTCCTTTTATTCATCGTTCCTCGACGCAAATAACTCGACGCGCAGAGACATCTTCCTCCACCATCACCGGGACGTGACCATTGTTTTACGACGCTCCGTTACGCAGTTGTTCCGTGTTTTCCGGAGACCGCGGACTTCGCTCCTCCGCCTGCCATGGCACCACCGCCGCTGCTTTGACACTGACGGGACTTTTCGCACTGATCCCAGGCGCCAAACAACTCCAGTGGCTGGTTCCTCTCCGCACCCTGATTGGCTGCGGTCCGGAGGTGCGCGCTCGCTCCACTCTATTTGCGAACGCAGGGTGGACGCATCACTACTTTGTCTCTAAATTACAGTCCGTATCGCGGTGCTATCTGTCTCACTGGACTTCTGCGTCTCTATGCGATGCCTCTTGAGTAGTGAAGTGATTTATTTTTATCCAAACCGCGCGTCTTCCCGCTTCCCACTGGAAATAACATTGTAGACGTATCACAAGCTGTTTCGCTGTTGTATCCCGAGAACGCCCACTGAGCTACAGGCACAACACTAAACAGAGACGATGATGCATTGGAATCTAGTATTTATCAGCCTCATAAACACTGGGATTACCCTCTTTCAAAACATGTCATTTCACCTTAATCCGCAATAACAAGCTCAACATGAACTGTGCATGTTTGTAATTAGTTTCTAAATATAGCCCCGGAATAAGCCACTGTTAAATTCTTTGCACATTTATATTTGATTAATATTTTAAAACAAATCCCATGCATTTATCATGAGCCTGCCAATTTGGTTTTGCCTTTAACCTCCCCTCTGCTAAGCTGCTTATGATTCCTTGCCACAATTTATCACTGCAAATACAGTTTACATAATAATTATATGGAAACATAATATGAATAATCAAAAACTGCAGTTTTTATGCACAAACTGTATAATTAAAATGACAAACAGTGACTTTCAAGGGACCATCGCACAAATGGGCTTGATACAAACAGATTTACACATGGGTTGGCTAATCCAGTTTGTACCTGTCTAACCTCAAGCTAAATCAGGTCTAGAGGTTTAATACAGGTCTCAACTAGGACTAAAAGGGACTAAACCAGCTTAAAATCATCGGGGCAAATCCAATCCAGTGAGAAAACCATCTAAGTCTTAATGCAGCTCATGTGTCCATGGCCAAGACCTTGCCTATGGATGATAGTGATTTGTGTGGGGGTAATTGGTGGGCAAAAGGGGCGTACAGGCACAAATTGGCAGCCATGTTACCGCCAATCATCCCCATAGCAGATGTAGCTCGAACTATCTTACCAGAATGAACAATGATCTGCTACCCTTGAGAAACATGCAAAACACATTCAAACAAGTACTATTATTAAATCTTTACAACCAAATAGAGCACAATCCAATAAAGAATTCAGCATACCATAGTTTGAGAACCACTAAAATAAAAGATCACACTTCACAGAGGAGATGGCACAAGCTCAAGTCTTAGATACGTGAAGACTAAAAGCAGGGATGCAAAAATCAAAAGGGTGATACGAAGCCACGCGAGGGTCCATATCTTATTCAGGAGGAGCACTCTGTTCCACGCACTCATAAAAACGTCTGAAGTTAATAATGTGTGCGCCGGGCCTGTGTCACTTTCACTGCGAGATGCATTAAGGTGTTGATGGACACTTTATGGGAGGGACATGGGGCTGAATTCAGAAGACAGTCACACCGCACCCTCTTCCTCTTCGCTTTCTCTCTCTCTCTCAGAGTCACCTTGTGTTCTCTTCACGGGCCCGAGCGGTGTAACGGCAGTGATGGATACCGTTCCCTCAGGAGACAAGTATATTAGAAGGTGGGGGAGCAAAAGCTGCACCAACCTGTATCCCCGCTCCTCCCTCTCTTCATCTTCGTCGCCATCCATTCGCCGTGACATCCATCGGGTTTATAATGAAGATCTGTAGCCCTGGAATCTCCCAAATCACCGGGCGACCAATGGTGTCACATACAGAAAAGGAGAATAGGAGATCTCACGTCTTTGGCAGCTCTCTGTAGATGATCCCGTGAATATTTATGTCTTTTCTTGTGCTCCATTTCCTGCACTATTTTTAGTCACCGCGTGTCCCTAAAAAGCAGACGCGCTATTTGTCAAACATTTCTGGAAACAAAGTATTCATTAGAGTCGAACGAGCAGGTAATTATGTTGGCTCTGCTCTTTAATATCCTAACACCTACCTATTTGATTCACATTAGTCCAAGCCTTTGATATCGTTGCCAGTTCTGACACCGTGAACTTTCCTAAGGTCCATTAACCAGCGCTAATCATTTAAACTCTTTTGGGAATTAATCAACCTAATCCGATTGGCAAAGAAAGTACAGAACCACTTAATTTGATCTGGCTTTTGTAGAAGGATGGGAGGGGATTTAAGCGGCTTTCCCCACATGGCCATTTGTATGTTATTTCCTGTTTGATTAAAAGCTGGAGTAGCCTGTGAAGAAGCATACACTATTACAAGAGGCCCATGGGACAAAGGGAAACCTAGTGGTAGTGGTTGTCACGGATTTTTTGAATAACTAGGGCTCCCACATGCAACACAGACACTTTCATCTATAGGTCTATTTTACATAAAGCCAGCATGCATCTTACTGTTTTAGTCTCGAAGCAGGTGATATCCATCCATTTGGAGGAAGAGGTAGGCAGAAGAAAACAGCAGGACATGGTTACGGGGTGGTATAGATTCATCCACAGGAGGTAGAGCAAAGGAGTCTGGGCAATGGCACAGCTGAAGTCATCATCCAAGTAGCCTGGAGCAGAAAGACAAATGGTCAAGGGAAAAAACAGTGGATTCGGAGCGTGCTAGTTTATAATGGTGCAAACTCACCCTGCAGAAATGAAATCCCGCTGAAATAGTGGATATGCTTGAGTGTGATAAAATATGTTCATGTGTTGCTTAACTGATCTGATTTATAATCCACTTGTAGAGAAGGCTAATAGCTATAGAAGAGGCTAACAGCAAATAAAGCAGCTACATGTATTAAACATTGGTATTATTATGCAAACATAGGGTGTTACCTCTTCAAAAACATACCTAAAGTTGTGTTTTGTTTCATTCACACACATTTGAGTGACCCTTTTTATTAGTTTGTTCACATCTCCAAACCTTAAAATGCTCAGTTCCACCTTGTGATGTCATTGTTACGGCCCCAGACCTTCAGGTTGTATTTTTGTGTGTTTTGCTGCCATTTTGTTCCTGCTGCCTGAGCCCTGGTCCCTGATTGGTGGAGCACCTCTTCACCTGGCCCCGCCTCCAGCCTCCTTCCCCTATTTAAGAAGATCACAGCTCCTGTTTGGGGCTCCTGGCCTTTGTGGCCAGTCTGTCCATGTGTCTTCTG
This sequence comes from Scartelaos histophorus, assembly GCA_000787155.1. Taxonomy (NCBI): domain Eukaryota; kingdom Metazoa; phylum Chordata; class Actinopteri; order Gobiiformes; family Gobiidae; genus Scartelaos; species Scartelaos histophorus. Next base: position 8,671 of record KN508996.1, read on the forward strand.
TGTGTTCCTGTCACTTTGTTTGTACTAGTTTGTGACTTTTGTGTGTTGAGACACTCTGTTTTGTTTAGTTGTTTAGTTTTGTGCCTTTTGATTTGGTCACTCGATTCTGTTTGTGGGTTTGTGGTTTTCTTTGGGACATTTGTGGTTTAGTTTAGTATTTTTGTGTCCCTTAGTTAATCACTCGTTTTGGGAACCCACGTGACCCGTTTTAGCACAAAACTTGTTTTATGTTAAACCTGTTGTGTTGTTTCTTAACTTGGTTTAGTTATGGACATATTTTACCATGTTTTGTTAAGTTAAACCTTTTACACACCTGTTAATTAAACCTTACTTATTTATTCCATTTTCCATCTTGGTGTTTTTTCTTACTTCCCTCACCCTAGCAGAGCTGGGTCGTAACAATCATGAAGTGGTCGTTTTCCAGTAAACAGCTTCCTCTGTCAACTTTTATTTTGTAGAAATTCCAGGCAATTCCAAAACGATTCCCTATTTAACAAACATATTGCGTAAAAATAAAAAAAACAAAACTTGAACTTGTAAAAAAAAATGTACTAAAAGATGTGAAATGGCATTAACTTTGATGTGCACAGCTGCAGTTCTTCTTCCCTTAATGTTGTTTTATTTAATGGATCGAGCTGAGGTTTTTAAAGCAGGAGGTGCTACAAAATCGCTCATAAAGTCCAGTTTGTTTACCATAAAACACGACTATCAGGCTGCTACAGGATTAATCTGTCAGGGCTGTCGCGCTAAGCTCCACTGTATTTATTCACCGGGATCGAATACAGAGACGAGACAGACTGTAGGGCATGAAAAACAAATTAATTGAATGGCCTTTTATATCCAGTGTAAGTGAAAATGCGTTGGGCTTCTATGGTAGGCTGTCAGAAAATAACATTACAGCCTCTGAATGGCAGCGTTACAAGAGGCAATTTCATGAACGTGTTTCAAAGTTGCACACCGTGTGACTTTTCAAGGTCCACGGTACAAATGTTCAATCAGAGAATAAACGGCATGTGTCTGGATGACTGTGCAGTAACAATGAGTGTATTGAGAGTCCCCGGGGGAGCAAAAGTACCCTACGCCTTCCCTATTATCCAACACAGCGAGGCAATATGTGTCAAATTAGCCAAGAAGTCTCCATCAGCAAGGTAAAAGGTCACAGTGGCTCTTTGTATGTGCACCTATAAGCTCCTGTCCTCTTAGCTGTGCGTTAAAAGTGCTAAGTGCGCAGGCCGGGAAAGCGGAGAGCCGTGCAGCTTTCGTTAGCGTCACTCATATCTGGAGTCGCCCTCACACAGGCAAACGAACAGAGACAGCGGGGAGTTTCTCGACTTCTTCACACATCAGCTCCGCCGTACAGCTGCCAGACTCACGACGCGCACATTAGCGGCGTCCCCCCTGCGCGCCGAGACTCTGAAAAACACGCACAAACGGAACGCAAACGATGATTTAGTCGGACGGCCCTTGTGAATAATGAAGTGGCCCCCGGATCGTTAGGGTGATAGATTTCTCGTCATGCGGCGATGTCGTGACAGGAGCCCAAGCTCGGGAGTGTAAAGATGACATAACAGCTGGGCTCATTGCTGGAGTTATTGATGTGTAGATTGGAAACAGTCAGATGTGATGTGAAAATGCATTAGTCTGGATAGTGTTGGTAATGTTCATTATGGTGGCGTTATGTGGTTGTATTTATGTGGAATGTAGAGCTGCAACATTTAAAGAGCTCATATTATACTGTTTTTTGAGCTACTACATGTTTTATTCCCTTGTGATGTCATGTGGTGATACAGGAAGTGCTCCACTGTTTTTTTTCCATGCACCTTCACTAGAATTACAGACCTAAAAGCAGCAGTTAAATTCAAAACTACATCTTCATTATATTATGAAGTGGACCTGAGCATTTTGAGCTTTGGAGATATAGACAGACTAATAATAAAGGTTTTTTTCAGACATGGGAATGAAATAAAACGCAACTCTATGTATATTTTTGAGGAGGAAACAGGATTTTAACCTGACTTGAAGCTCAAAAGAGTCAAAAATAAAAAAAAAACATCTCATCTTGTCTTATGTTGTGGTGTGTTTCTATAGATCCAGCCTTATCCTGTGTTGGTGATTGCCACATGGAGCTTATTTTGCCATGCTAAAACGCTTCCAGACCCACAATAGAAACTAATCATTTGTTCCACGGCTTGTTATAGTTATGCTGACAACAGACAAATAATAACTGGGAGAAGAGCGGGGTAATAGTAATGTTATGAATAAATGATCGCTGCTGCGCCTTTAACAGCACAACAACATCGGCAATAAACAGTCATTTCCTTTGTTTTGGTGCTGAAATTATACCGCTTCATTCCTAATAGAGCGTTACAAGGCTGCATGCATTTTTCATACCACTGAGCAACGTGTAGTAGTTTTAAAATGCGTGTGTACTATGCAGGTATGCGCACTGATACCTGAACAACATGTAGTATTCCTGGTGTAATTTTCAAATGTGTGTGTACTATGTAATACAGTTTGCAGGTGTGCACTGACTCAGCCAAGTGTGACATTAGACTGTAGCCTTTGCTTGTGCCATATTGATATTAGATTCCTGCATTATTGACCCAGAGAGACAGATTAACTACAACTGTTTCCAGTGTGAGGCTAGTGCTGGCTGTATTTTTTGCTTTAAGACTCCATTATTAAAGCTATTAAACATTGAGGGTGTATGGGTCTTTCTGTACCATTTTGCTGATAAAAAGCGAGCTTAAGTGCAGGCAGATTTCCCCGTCTGTCTGCGGGAGTGGGACTCTGGTGGAAAGGTTATAAATAGGTAATCGTTCGGAGGCAGCAGCAGGTTAATGCAGGAGCGCTCCGTGTGCCTGGGTGAGTCACTGCGCTGTCTCTTTGCATCACGTCAGATACCTGAGCCCCCTGCACCTGTCGCCTCGCCTCCCCTGCACCCCCAGCACCCGCCGGGACCACCAGCGCGGAGCGACGTCTCAGACAGGTGCGCGGGGAGAATGGACCTGAAGGCATCGTCATCTCCACCTGAACAGAGACAATGTGTTAAGAGTGAAGCGTGACGGGGCGGCGCAGAGGTGTAAGCATTACGTTTACGTTGAACCGATTATATAATGAAGCTTTTGAAAGTGATTCAGGCTTTCCTGGCTGTCAGAGGAGGGGGATTGTGTGTGTGGGCTGTGGGCTTTGTACACTTTTCAAAAGAAGTGAATTAAAGCACGCTGGCTCGCTCTCAGTGTTAAATAATAAAGGCATACACAACAATACGTGAAAGTGTAATTATATGCCATGAGATGTGATATCTGATCATCACTAACACTGTAATATAAAAGTAAGTTATGTAATGCACTTACAGGTTTAAAGGTCCTATATGACCCATAGACCGTATATATGAATGGACATAGCTAACGCGTTAGCCGCCACGTGCCAAACAGGAAGTGCAACAGGAGGCTCTTCCGGCTCCTTCTGACTCTGGCTCCCATTGACTTACATTAGGATCTTGTCGCTCGTCTCTCTGTACCTGCTGCAGTGATCCTCTTCATCTTGGTCTTAAAATGTTCTTATTAACCCGCTCTACATGATCCTGAATTTTTTTCCCGCTATTTTCTGAGTCAAATAAATCCTATTCATAACATAGAGTCTGGCTCCAGATTCGCTCCTGTAGCCGTTAGCATCATGAGCCTCATTTGAGCGGCGCTAAACGCTATGAGTGACGTCACACTCGCTTAGCCCACTTTTTTATACAGTCTATGATATGACCCCAAAAAACTCTTTATCCATGTTATAATGTAATCAAAAACACATCTGGAGTTGTGTTTAGTTTCATTCACACATGTTTGACATATCCTGCATTATTATTATTAGGCTGTCTGCGTCCTCGAAATGCTCTGCTCCACCTTATAATGTCATGAAATGGCAGTTTTCAACTTATCAGGTTCAGAGTGGGTCTCTCCTTCACTGTGGTTCTCCTCGAGGTTTCTCGGTTTTTCCCACTGTTTTTTTTTTTTTTTTTTTCGAGTTTTTCCTTGCCAATGAAGGAGGGTCTAAGGACAGGAGATGCTGGGACAATTATCCATTTGCTGCTTGTTGTTGGACATTCTGTATTTTTGAATTATTAATGAATTATTAATTATTATTATTTTTTTTTTCATGTTAATTATTAATTATTATTATTATTTGTTTTCTTATTCTACTTCATTCTCTGACATCTTTGTTTGCTAATTTAACAATTTTGTGAAGTTCACCGAGATAACTGTTGTTATGATTTTGGGCTATACAAAAATAAATCGAATTGAATTGAATTTTACCTTGAGTTCAGTGGATATTGGCAATTTCAGGACTGAATATCCAAATGATTCTAGTGAAGGTGTATTGTGTTTAAAAACTGGAGCACTTCCTGTATTCTCACCTGGCATCACAGGGTGGAACAGAGGGTTTTCAGTCTGAGAGAAGAACTCTGAACTACTAAATATACAGGACAAAACAAACTCCAGGTATGTTTTTGACGAGGAAACAACATAGATCAGAAAATAGTGTAATATGGAGCACTTTAAGGTATTACAACTAAACCGTTCACACATAGAGGACACAGGCCATACCTCACGTGAAAGCTCAAACCTCCAGAATTCCCTCCTTTAGCTGCAGAGGCTGCACTAGCACTAACTAATGATTGATGCCAATGGATTTAAAAAGTAAGAATTGCAGAGAGGCACTATCAGGGCTTGTTTACCATTTTTTTTCCATCAAAAAATTATACAGACTCTACACTGAAGATTGACATTTGGTTTCTATAAGTCCCCGTGCAGCTCCATTACTTCCAGTTGTTGCCCCACGAAGACAAACTGAGCCATTAAGAGCATTTCCATGTTTCTTTTATGGAAAATGTGAAAACCACGAGGAACCCATGGCTTCACATCCACACCTGACCTATTTCCTATATTATATTGAATCATCGACTGTATAATTGAGTTTTCACGCATTATATTTGTGCATTTTCTTTAGATGGAAACTTTGCGGTGATCAATGGGCCACAATGGGAGTGTGTGCTCGACATTAAGAAGGTGTGAGTACTGTGAAATGTGCTGCCTTAGCGGTTTAAAAGAAAGAAACTCCATCATCCGCAAGGTTTTTTATATCACTATTCTTTGCTAAAACGGCAACAATAAAACCAATTGCTGATACAGAGATTATAACCTGCATTATCATGTGCAGTTTAATGTGCCTGAAAATCACATTAGGCCAAAATGGAAAGTCTAAAACTAATTATTCATCTCATGTGGTTTGCAATTGTAAAAAGCTCTCCCTAATGCTCTACGGTAATGTTGGTGTTGGAGCAGGTGGGAGCAGACTGATGTCGGTGGCCTTGTTTAAAAAGCTATTTCCAGAGCACGTTGTCACACCCGCTCATGTTGTGTCTCATAAACAATAAAACAAGCGGGGAGGATTTCACAGACCACTATTATTATGTCAACCTGCAATTTCTAAAAGCCTCGCAACCCGGAGTGTAGCTGGATGCACTCTTAATCATACCCACATATCCGATCTAGTTTTGGAGCCAGAGGCAGCTCCCCGTGGCTCAAGAACACGGTGAAGTCGGACATACTCCTGGAAGGAAAAATAACTTTAAAAACACACCCGCAACAATACAAATACATCCATATAACGTCAGAAGCATATGTTGGTATGAAGATATCTGACATGCCGGCTCTGTAATTGACATAGAATTGTCTTGTTTGGCTGAATAATTGATGCGTCTCTTTCTATGCATAATTCATCTGAAATGTGCTATTTTTTACCTTAGTTCAAGGCCTGTGCTGTAACATCCAGTGTCAGTTTTTCTCAAGCAAAAATCAAACATTGGGCAAGGTTAGAATCACTGTTGGAATCTGGGTTAATTATAAAAATAAACTATATGGCCTATTACCAATGCTTAAAGGTCCTATATGACACTAAATGGGTTGTTTTAGCTTTTAGCCATGTTAGAATGCTATTACCTCAGTTCTCAGGGTTGAGTTTTGTTTCATTCACATGTTTGAGTAATTCATTATAAATAGTCGGCCCACATGTCCTAATCTTAAATGCTCTTTTCCCACTTGTGATGTCATGAAGCTGTAGTTTTAAAGATCCAGTCCAATCCACTTTATTTCTATAGCACATTTCATAAACAACAGTTGAACAAGTGCTGCACAAATACAGACTAAAAGCAACAATAATAATATAATAATACAATAAACACTCATTAAAGACAGATTAAAACATATTAGTCCTAAAACAATAAACCAGTAAAATAAAATAAGAGCAAAGTCATAAGATAGCAATAAATAAATAAAAACCTATAAAATACATTAAAAAATAAATTA
>KN509006.1:2308-45575 GCA_000787155.1 Scartelaos histophorus
GGACTCTTGACTGGGACCCAAAATACAAACAAGTTACAGTTGCCCTGTAACTTGGCCCGGTGGCATTGTTTGTCTCCATGGAGAAAGGAATTTAATCCCATAATGAAGAACATTATTGGGACAATAACATCTCCAATCAGGAAAGTTGTATAGTGCACCATTAGTGAACATTATGACACCCTCATCCTACACACAAGTTTGTATAGAGTTAGAAACAAGTTAATTATTCAGACTTGCCTTTAAAAATTGCAAAAATTGTCACAAAATCAAGTTACTCACACTAAGATTTAACTGTTAAATGGCAATTATACTCCATACACGCATTAGGCATTTAGCTCAGGTACTGAGCACTCGTGTTTGATTTCCCACTGTACACTTTTTCCAAGGTTACTATCTATAGGTATCTATAGGTAGGCCTATATCCCAGAGTGACCCCTCAGAGAGTATAAACTAAAAGTATGTTTTGAAAGGTTTGAGGCGCTGGCAGCTGATGTCACTTGATGTCAGCCTGTATGTAGTCAGAGAGGAGGGACTAATCAGTAAGAACAGCTGGCTTTTGATTGTCCCTACACACAGTAGGGGAGGCAGCATTTGCAGGCCTTACTGAGGTCAACTTTTGACTCAAGCTTTTTGTGCGTCAGTCTTGTATAATGGCATGGCAATGGTGCCGTCTTAAATAAGTGTGAGAGTGTGGAGGGAGAGAGAGAGAGAGAGAGAAGAGAGAGAGAGCAGCCACAGTGTGAAAGACTCTAGACCAGAGATGAGCGCCACTCCACCCACATCCATCCGAGTCCAAACTGAGGGGGAGGAGACACGGTTGAACGCTTACTGTGTTAATAACCAACATTTTTACAGTTACTTCTTGTCAGAAGAAGCTGCATGTCAACTCTGCTGAAAATAAGGTAAATAATGAACCTAAATTACTTTCAATGAATTTAGTTATATGACATATAAACCCAGGCGAGGTATTTTGACTATTGCACTTTTTGTAGTCTATTTGTGATTGCACTAAATCCCTCCAGGTCAAAATTGTTGCATACCACAAGTGGATCTCTAATGTGCTGGTGCTTGTCAAACTTAGTATAACTCTGTTTTCAGAATGTTAAAGACATTTGTAGTGGTCACTTAAATTGTAGCTTTGCAACTGTTATGCATGTTAAGTGATTCATGGTTGATCACATTGAAGAGGAATGGGAAGTGTAATGGTAAGTACGATCTAAGTTGGAAAAATGAGACGCCCTGTTTACTGGAAGTCTTTATTAGTAATGCTTTTGCAAAATAAAGAACGTGTCTGGTGGTGCTGTGCAGAGTGCTGATGCTTAATATTACTGGTCTCTTAAAAAGGGAAGTGAAGAAGGAAAGGGAGAGAGTGTGTGACAGTGAAGAGTACAGAGGGTAGAGAACTACTCTTCCCTTTTCTGTTTCACAACTTCTATCCAAATTGATCGTTTTGCACTATGAATCTCTTGTAAAGTTACTTTAATTCTTAATAATCAATAGTCACCTATTTTACATAACAGTATAATGCACTGTCAGTGATAGGAAGGATACTTTGAGAATGTATTTAGTTACAGAATACTGAATACCCAAATTAAATTGTAATATATTCTGTTACATGGTCCAATCAGAGTGCTGTACTCTGAATACTTGGAATACTTTTAATATTGACTTTCATTATATTATAGTTTAAAAAAAAACACATGACATGGAATTGCAAACAGCGTTGTTTTTCTTGCGCTTTTTGTTGTCATTTATTTAATGTATTAATTTAAGTCTAATTAGAGAATGAAAATTTGCATGTACACATACTGCAAGTGTTTTAAAGTGTCAGGTTTTTTTTGTTTTTGTTTTGTTTTTTTAATGCACCGTTTAAAGCTGAACCATTAAATGAAAGTACCGCCATGTATATCTTTGATTTTAGGGAAGTAACTGTATTCTGAATTCCACCAAATGAAATGCATCTGCACCAGAATACAGTTTGCTCAAAGTTAATATTCTGAACATGTATTTTTTATATATATGTTCAGTTACTTCACAACACTGCACACTGTAGTCACTCTTAATATACACAACTACAGTCAAAGCCACTAATGTTAGCTTAGTAGCTTTTGAGCCTTATAGCTTTACTCTGCTGGCACAAGTTTTTATAGTTACTTATTTTAATTTCATTATTCTCTTGCTTGAACTTTGTTGCAACATTGTGGGTCAAATGAAGGTTTATCATATCTTAAATATCACCTCACACTTTAAAATCACCATTACACATTACACTGTAACTGCCTTTGTCATTTAAAGAAGATGTGACACATTATAGTCTGAATTCTATCTGAACACTGTACCAACCTATGAGGAAGTATTATTAAATTGGACTAAATTAGTTTGGACTAAATTAGTTTGGATAACATTTGTCATCAGTTCTAACACTGGCATTGACAATGGCTGTGAACTAAACTCATTTAGATGGTTAAATGTTATCCTATTTTGAATCTTTTTTTTTAAGGCATGCTGCTTGTTATCGCCTGTCGTACCTATCGTGCCCTCTCAAGCTTTGGCAATCTTACTTGTGAAACTACTTAAAGTACTACAACAAACGTATGCTAGGGTTGTATGTCATGTGGTCGAGCCTATTTAAAGTTGAAATGTTACTACATCTATTTTGAGTTGCCATGTAAGTCAGTCAGAATAGCTAGTGTAGAGGACAGCAGCACATGCCAGCTGGTTTGCTAGTTGTTTAGCAAGAACACAACGAGGGGCGAGTTTCACAACATGTGTTACAGTAAGATGAATGAGTGCTTTTTGTTTCTGAGGTGAGAGGATGTTTATGTTGCAGAACAAGATCAAGAAAAGACGTTTGCAGATGCATTTAAGCATGTTTTGTGTGCCAGTCTGAAACAGGATTTCACACATTGAATGCACTTCAGACGGCATGATGGTTATTGCATGGTTCATAAAAATGACTTTTCCACAGAATTCCACCCAGTTGGGACAACAATGACTTCCCATGTGAAACTTAGAAAAGACAAGGTTGGAATAGTAGACTACGACACACAAATCAAAGGTAACTTATTGGCAGACAATACAGTAAAGTTCTTATTTTAAAAAAAAGATCACACATTCACATTCGTTTCTCACCTTTAGCATTGGTTTTGCAATGTGTAATGTTCTGATGTCTGTGCCAGAGGTGCGGTGTCAACTCATAGACCAGTTGAAAGTGTTAGACCTGCAGCTTGAACAGAAGAGCCAGCAGCTTCAGGACCTCACAGAGTATCTGAAGAGAAGGGGGGAGATTGAAAGTGAATATGCGAGGTCATTGGACAAACTTGCTGAAAGATTCACTTCAAGAATCAAACGGTAATGCCTGCTACACACAAACCTGCTATTGTCATAAGTAAGTAACAAATGAATCAGTTACTCAACTGTCCCACAGAAAAGACCCTAGTAACCATTCAGTGAGCAACAACTGGGTTGCTCTTCTGTCCCAGACTCGACAAGAAAGTAAGGACCACAACCTACTGAGTGAGACCTGCAGCACTTTCATTATTCAGCCTCTTAGCCACTGCCTAGAATACACACAGCGCCTAGCCAAAAAGGTACATTACATTCTGTGTATTTTGAATTTTATGCATTTTTATACATATACTGAAGGTCATGATTTATATATTGCTTCCTCTAAGACCTCCATAGTCTTATGCACAAATTTCTATAAGAAATGTATTTGTCATGAACTAAAAAAGCAGCTTGGATGAGTTGTGAAACGCCTTCAATCAACAAACTTTTTTCCATTTGACAGAATTGAATTTATTATTTTTGCTTTCTATAGGAAATGTGTCTCTACATTTAACCTCTATTTCAACTCTGGGATAAAATCACTGCTACTAATATGTTTCTTTTCTCAGAGTCGGGATATTTGCACAAGTTTACAGGATGGCCTACTCAAAGTCACCACAGAGATGCAGACCGTGAGTGTCAACCATCTGAGTGATTTTAGATTTTCTGAAAAAAAAGCTAACTCACTGTTGAGTCATTGTTGTGCTTGTGCAGGCATGGAGGACATACTACCAGTACTACTCTGACTATGTGAGCGCAGAGGGGAAGTTGAAAGAGGCAGAGAAACAGGAGGAGAAGCACAAGACTGGAGCCAAGAAACTGGAGCGGTTGATAGAAAAAGTGTGACCAAGTTATTTGTGACATTTATGCATGCAGTTTTTGAATAGCTTTATGTATTTTTTTTTTTATTTTTTTTATGTAGAGGCAGAGTAAGGTCGAAGACATCTACTTAAAGTGCAGTAAGGCCAGAAACGATTACCTTCTGAACCTCTCTGCAGCCAACGCCTCCATGAATAAGTACTATCTCCAAGACATCTCCACTCTTATAGACGTGAGTTCATCTCATTACAGGCTGCCGCCTGTGTATCATACATAAATAAACATGTATTTGTTTGACAATGTCCTACTAATAGCTTACGCCATTGCTTTTCAGAGTAATATGTATATTTTTCAGTAAAAAGCTTTTATTACCAAGAGTTGACTTTTTCCTTCTTTCTATTTTCCTTTTATTAAGCAAATCCTGAACTTCACCGAAACAGGAAAGTAGTTTGAAAGTCAGGAGGAAGACGTTTGAGCTTAGAGCTTAAAACAGAAGTGGGGGCGTTTAATGTCTATATTTAAGCAAACATAACTCTCATACTTTTTATGTTAACTATGGTATATTTATGTAATTTATATACACATACTTTAATGCGTAAAGCTCGTCATCATGGTTTGGTTTACACTTTGTAGCAAATTAGTTCCTTGTATAGTAGTAGATCTCTAGTCTGCATAAATGTGTGCTTTACATCATGCATAAACTCACTCCTCTTCCCTAGTGTGCTGACACTGGGTACCACCTCACTCTGTCTCGGGTGATGCAGGCCTACCTCTCCAGTCGGGAGAAGGCCCAACAGAACCTCACCACTGGACTCCAGCACCTCCAGGGAGTAGTGTCTGCCCTGGACCAGAGCCATGACCGGGACACCCTCCTCCAGGACCACAGTAACGCCTTCTCCATGCCCCTGCGCTTTAACTATCAGCCCCATGATAGAGACCAGGTGACCCTGTTTTGTCTGTATCTTTAGAAATATTTTCAATGTCTCCTTTTCAGTCACACACAACATCTGTGTCCAGATTACTGAAGTGAGTGCAGAGAGCGAGATGATCTGTGAGCTTGACACTAGATTCAAACAGATTCAGACCAGGCTCAAAGCACTGACTGACGCCACAGAGGAGGTAAAATATACTTGTGTTTTATATAATATTTTTGAACAATGTATTCACAGTCTGATTATTCCAAATATATGTCAATATTGACCTTCATAGATATTCAGTAATAGTACATAATTAAAGAGGCTTTAGCAATAGTTGCGTTTTACTGAACTGCATAGGAAATAAAAATTTTGATACATTTTAATAATCAAATCAAATTTTAATAAATCCTCTTAAATATACACTGAATAAATAGCTCAACCTTGTTTTCCAGGCCAGTAAAAACATGTCTGGAGCCCAGGCACTGTTCATTGAATGTATATCTGAAGATGAACTGGAGCTCAGTGCAGTGTCTCACGAGGGCAGCTCAGAGAGTGTTTCAGTCCGGCCCAGTGTGGCCCGTCGTAAATCCAACCTGCAGGAGCTGGAGACTGTCTACTTCACTGTGAGTTATACCAACTGCTTTGAAAAACTAAATGTGGACTCTGTTAATTGTCCTTTTGCTGTCACAATTGTTCCAGAGAGTGAAAGATTTTCTTGTGAACACTTCCCTTGTTTCTAAACTGCAAGCTAAACATGACTTGCTTAAAGTAGCCTTGGAAAAAGGTATCACTTCCACATTTCTCATAAATTAACTATTTCATGTATAAACAAATCTATTCTGGAAACAGTTGCCGCAGAACTAATTTTTTTCCTTTTTTAGCCGAAGCAACTAATGGACATCAGCCAAGGTACCAAGAGTTAACAAGGTCTTTGTTTTTGTAATTTTTTTTTGTCAAAATGTTTATTTCACAATGTCTCTAAAATGGCAGACACAAATTCATGCGTGTGAGAAAGAATCCCTCTAGTGCAAATCTGATGCACAATCAAAAACTTTTTAATGGTGACATGCTGTCTTTCATCAAGGTAATTTAAGGAGCATATTTATTTTTCTGATTTACTTGTATACGTTTGTACAAATTACAGTTTTTTTCATCATCTTCCAGGCTTCAGGCCAACAGATACCAATAATTGTTGAAAGCTGTATTCGCTTTATTAATCTGAATGGTATGGTATGGCAATAACAATTTTACTGATACAATTTAACTTCAGACTTAAAACATGTCTATGCTAGGCCTTCACCATGAGGGCATATTCCGGGTTCCAGGATCCCAAATGGAAGTGAACAATCTGAGGGATGCATTTGAGCAAGGTAGAATGTAATGGTCAGGTTTTCAGTACTTTAGTGGCTTTCTCTGTTGATCATTAATAATGTTGGTCAGTGTATTGTGGGCTTCCCCTTCAGGAGAAGATCCCCTGACTGTGCAGAGGTACAACCTGGACTCAGTGGCTGGAGTTCTGAAGCTGTACTTTCGAGGTCTGATAAATCCACTGTTTCCTATTGAGAGTACAGGCCAACTACTGGAGTATGCACGTGAGTGTGTGGTCGGATTTTAACTTAAGTTAGTGATGTATTAATAGAAACACTTCCTTTTCATTTATTTTTTCCTAGAAATAAAGAACGAAGCTGAGAGAGCAGCTCAACTTAAAACAGTTGTTACTTCTTATCCAGAGGCCATCATTGTTGTCATGAGATACCTTTTTGCATTCCTTCATCAGTAAGTGTAAATTATAGGCCAACTCCCAGAATGGTGACCATACAAACTTGATCATTTTTGAATTGGGTGAACAGCAATACACTTCATTTGCATGTGTTTTGTGTGATTAGTGTGTCTCAGTACAGTGACGAGAACATGATGCAGCCGTACAATCTGGCTGTGTGTTTTGGCCCGAGTCTTGTGCGTGGGGCAAATGAGGACGATGTGGTCACACTGCAGCCTCAGATCAATGACCTTGTGAAGAGCATCATCCTCCTGCATGAACTGATCTTCCCCAGTCAGAGTGAAGTCCCTGGGCCCATCTATGAGAAGTGCATGACTGAGGAGGATGGCTGGTAACAAAACAGATAATTGACTGAATCAAGAAATACAAAGCATGGTGTTTGTTAATTTATGTAAAGTCTCCAATTCCTGGGTTTCAGGTGACACATTCACAACATTCTATAGGACAATAATATTTAATATAAATGTTTTAAAAATGTTTTACGAGTTATAGAGTCTAGTCACTGATACAAATGATCAGGCTGAACATTTGTGAATTAACCATTTGGATAATTCATGACAAAGTACCCCCTTCTCCCATTTGGAAGTATGACATCATCACATTTTATAATCTGAAAACCACCAATTTTATCTCATTTCAGTGAACCTGGAATGGAAGAAGAAGGAGAAGTTGTAGAAACAGCCCAAGGTACAGATTGTAAATTTTAGATAAATGTTGCATGCTGCTGTAAATGTCTCCATTTGCTCCATTCCAGATTCAGATGTGGGTCTCTCAGTTGATCAGACTTCTGTGCCACTTCAGAAAAAGGCTGATAGACCCAGAGCCAACAGCTGTGCCTCAAGTGAGCAAATCAAGAAGGCAGCAGCGTCAGCAGGGGGCAGCATTGCTTCAAGTGGAAAATATCTTCAAATTCCATTAGGACCTCATTGCAAGCCAAGACGGGTCCACTCACCTGGCTTTGTAGGCAGACAGTAAGTTGCACAAAAAGCACTGTCACATCTGGCATATGTGTGATGCGTTACATTAAGTTTTGTTTTTACAGATTACGTGAAAGTGTATCCAGTGAAGATATTGTACAGCTAGACAAGGTTTGTTTTCCACTTAAAGGTGCATTGTATTTTCTGGACAGTGGCCCACAATATATCATTTAACAATTTCTGTCTAAGAGTAAGAATGCCTGTTTTTCAATTTAATTTGCAGCAATAAAACTGGAAAAAATCTAAATATATAAGCTTCACACCTTTGCCATGGAAACAAAATATAACAGATTCTCCACCAGAAAAGTTACATGGTGCACCTTTTTAAAGCAGTTTTTTCATAGATTTAAAAATATTTCTTCTACAGATTTTTAAAATAGTTTGTACAAAACTTACTATAGAGACTTAACAAACTGTTTTTGCTCTTCTTCTTTCCCATTACTTTTTATTATGTGTATTTATTCAAATAGGATGTCTGTCGTCAGATGGACTCAGTCTTCAAGGAGCTTCTCGCTCGACAAGCCTCACAGGATCCACCTAGCGCCGCCTCCTCTCCCACTGCCCAAGCTCTCCAGAGGAAAGGGAGGCGGGGAAGAGGAGCAGGCCTGTTTAAGTCTGCAGACCCACTGGACTGAAGAGGTGGACTCCATGGGTGACAAGAAGGATGATACAAATGTAAACGGAGGTGTAATGTGTCTGCCCCCCTTATCTTTTCATAAGGAGTCTACCTTCAAGCACTGTGACTAAACCTTGTGCAACAATAGACCCTGTCCATTAATTATTTGCAGATTATTGCACAAAACTGGATTACCTGAAATACATTCAAAGCCAAACAAAACAAAACAAAAACAGTCACCAAATGTTATCATTCTTAGTCTTGACTCTTGTACTTGATATGAACCTTGATATGTTTAATTTTCTAACCATCTCAATAATAAAGTTCCGTAAAATAAATATGTTGTTAACACTGACCCTGTGTCTTTGTCAAGTCACTGTACTATATTGGGTACTACTAAGTATTAAGATAATTATGACTTAATTTTATATATACATATTTATTTATTTTGTCATAGTTGTTGGCATATTTATGTTGTCATAGTATGAAATAGTTTCTGTAATGTAGATTTTCTACTTGTTCAGAACATAATTCTGCAGATTTATTAGAGTTCATTTTTACATTGCTGTGTGTAGCACTTGGGAAACGGTCTTGTTTATAAAATGTTCTATACAAATAACTTGAACCTGTGGCATCACAAGTTCATAAGGTCAGGCCCAAACCCGACCCGGTTTGGTTTCAGGTCCCAAATACCACCCTATTTAAATGTAAAATGTTATGGCATGGCCTTGTTGTGTTTTTTTGAGCTGACGTGGTCCACACATGACAATCCCATAATCCTTTGCTCGGTGAGTGGCCACGTCATTGGTGCGCATGCGCTGTTGTGTTCCGGCGCTGTGCTGAGGTGGATTTCTTCCTTTCAGTCACTGAGGAAATCACGAAGCAGCAGTTTACCTTGGCTTTAGGAAACACCGAGGACCACCAAAGCTCCCCGACACAACCATGATCCGGATAGCCGCTTTCCTCGCTCTGCTTGTGGCTGTATGCTCAGGTACGTTTGAGTTTGGGACTTGGTTCGCTTTAGGTAAGGCTAGCGTTATGCTAGCTAACTCACACAGCTACAGTGGATCAATGGATCACTCAACCTCTTCAACCTCTGTTTTCATTCATATCGGTTCTGTTAGCATGTTTCGAGTTACACTGTGTCAAACTAAGTGCAATGCGATTAAATCTTTGACAGGAGAGAGCTGCTCAGACCCTGTCATTACTCCATCGGCCTACACCACCTCAGATGCAGTCATCTCTTCAGAATCTGTCTTCATTGTTGAACTGAGCCTGACCTGTGCAAACGGGGCCCAGGTAAATTATGTTCAAACCCGTATTACTATATAATAACAGTACGCACTCATACTCATCTGTTTGTTCCCAGAGTGTGACCCTGTATGCAGATGTGAATGGCAGACAGTTCCCTGTGACCAGAGGCCAGGATGTTGGCAAGTATCAGGTGAGACAATAGTTCAAATACTAAATTAATGACACATGACATGACAACATGACTTAGTAATTGAATGGAGCAGATAATCAAGTATTAACCCGTACATTCAAAATTGTTGAAGTAAATGAAAGGTGAAAACTGAAACTTACGCAGTAGAACTTGCCTGTCCTAATTTAGAGAGATTTGTAAACATTTAGTTGATCCAAGCCTTGCACATCTAAGTAAAGGTTGGGAGATTTGTGTAAAATTAGACATATATTTATTTTGAAGATCTGCAAAATTTAGATATCAAGAATATTGTTTATTATAAAAGCTCATTAACACTATTATAGGTTATTTTTGCATTTTTGTGTCTAGCTTTAAAGACCTTTTACATTTGTTTGAAACTTATAGGTCCTATATT
The DNA here is from genome assembly GCA_000787155.1 of Scartelaos histophorus. Classification (NCBI taxonomy): domain Eukaryota; kingdom Metazoa; phylum Chordata; class Actinopteri; order Gobiiformes; family Gobiidae; genus Scartelaos; species Scartelaos histophorus. Next base: position 12,583 of record KN509006.1, read on the forward strand.
ACGCAAAATTGACTCTTGTGAGCTTTAAGCCATGTTAGAATGTTCATCACAAACATAGAGGATTTGTGTGTTAAACATGTGTGAATGAAACGCAACGCTAGGTATGTTTTGATAAGGAAACAACATTATAACATAGACCAGAAAATTTTGTAATATGGGCCCTTTAAAGCTTAAGTTATGCATTTAAAAAGATCTTTTAACACATTTGTTGGATTGACATAATATTGCTTGAATGTAGTCATAAATGTCAATACCACCCACCCTTTGAGATATTACCTTGAGTTTACTCATTTTCAGGTTTCATGGAGCATGCCACATAAACAGGCGGCCTCTGGGACATATCAGGTCAAATTCTTCGACGAGGAGTCCTACAGTGCTCTGCGCAAGGTTTGTGTTCAAGGCATTTATGTTAAAATGAATTGCACCCAAACAAATGTATTTATTTTATCATCTATTTTAAGGCCCAGAGAAATAATGAAGATGTTAATGCCATTCAACCTCTTTTCTCCGTCAACATTGACCATCGGGTATGATTTAATGAGAAATTTATTTTATTTTTGATCATTTATACTTATTACATTGTTTTGGTGTGGCGGTATTGTACATTTAACATTTTTTGTCCATTTTATTTTTTCTTGTAGGGTGCCTGGAGCGGCCCATGGGTATCAACTGAGGTAGTGGCGGCACTCATCGGCATCTTGGTCTATTACTTGGCTTTCAGTGCAAAGAGCACCATCCAGGCATAAACTGAACACTATTGTTTTAACCACTGGATCATGATGAGATCATTATCAAAGACTGGTTTCTTAAAGGAGTTTATTAACATCTTTAAGCAGTGTGGTTTGTGGCCTGCCACAGTGTACTTGAACAAAGAAGTTCTGCTGCAGTCTTTTATTCAGACTGTGTTCTCAGTCTTGGCCCTTGACAGCTTTTCTTTTGTGGATTTGTCTTGTCAAGACATTTTTGTAATGTTTATTAAATCTGAACCAATAAACCTGGACCACAAGTTTGACAGTAATATAAATCACCTGGATGTATGATCAGAAATGCTAAGCTATTTCAATAACGCGAGTCCACTGGCTGAAGCAAAAGGCTGAAATGTCTCTTCCAGTAAAATGAATAAATGTTTTGTTTGGGGTTTTTATTTTTTATTATTATTATTTTTTTTATTTTTTTTATTTTTTTTCATTTTGCAATGCTTAATATATTTCTTTCTGTGACGACCACAGACAGACTGCCTCCTTTTTTAGATAAATGTTCCTTTACTCTAAGATGGCCTTATAGATTAGTGCCATATGCTTTCTGTCACTGTGGAGATTTGCTCATTGTTGCTTGAGTCTAGACAACTCTGAGTGTACTGACCTCATTTAGATCAAATGACCTCCCTAGACTATTGCTAAAGGGTGAAACATGCTTGGCCGGATATTTTCTTAAACTGTTATGAGTCCTTCTTTGGAGATGTAATTTGATACAGTTGGTAGGATTTAGCCAATAAAGCAGTACATGCTTCAAATGAAAACAAACCTGTATGAAGATTGCAGTCATATTTGTCCATATGGTCGACCCCCACGAGGTAAGAAAGCTCATTCTGGAGAGGACTCAGAATGGCATGGGTGTAGACCCGGGGGGTAAAGGGTACACTGTACTTGGGGCCCAATGCAAGGAGGGGCCCGTCACAAAGTCTGTAATGTGCATTTTCATTAGATAACGTGTAGTGTGGGCCCACCATGAGTTAAACCTAGGATCCAATTTTAGATACTACACCTCTGCAGAGTGGACATGCCTGTTTCAGTCTTGCATTCCTCGATAGTCGAGGAGGTAGAGACACACAGCAGCTGATGCAGGATTTTCCCCGTATGAAACACTATGATTTAAATTATGCTATAGCTTTGTATTATAGTAGGGGTTTTTTTTTTTGTTTGTTTGTTTTTAATCCAACTTTAATAGCGTACGTTGCAATGACAACAGTTGACCACACAGGGGCAGCCGCAGCTTTAGTGTGCAGGTGAGATCTAAACTGGTCTGGGTCCACTGCCAAGGAACGTTTTACACTCAGTCTTTCAATCTGGCATTGTAATAAAATAGTTTTATTGTCTATAACAGTTACTTTTCATCACTTAGATTTGGCATATGTATGGTTCCATTTAATGTGAGGCAGGTTTCTCCTATAAACTTGTCCCCCAGTGTTTCAGCCTTTTGCTCCGTACAGAAGAGCAGGGCCATACAAACCCTCTGCTACCTTCTCAACAAGACATATGGTGAGTTTTCACTGGCTCCTCGAGACTAATGTTGTATATGAATAACATGACCCTCCAGCATAAACACAGGACAGAGTTAGAAACTCTGCAACTTTCTCCAATGACAGCTTTTCTGTCATTGTTAAGAAATGCGCCAAGTCTCTGAAGGGGGAGCGCACATGTCAGCCTCTGTCTTCCATCACCTTGGCAGCGGGAGACAGAGGCGTCATGATGCTGGCTGTTCACAAACGCACACAGTCCCTCTGGTCGGATATTACTGTGGGAAATAACGTTAGCAAATATCTTAGGACGAAGTGCTGTTTTTAATTTAGCAAACACGGGCCTATTGGGCAAGTGTTACATTGCTATTTAAAGGGCCCATATGACACGATTTTCTGATCTATGTTAAAATATTGTTTCCTCATCATACCTGGAGTTTTGTTTTGTATCACACACACATGTTTAACAAACAAATCCTGCATATTTAGGCTGAGTTCTTCTCTCAAATGGCAACACTCGGTTTCACCTTGTGATGTCATGTGGTAATTCAGTAAGCGCTCCACTGTGTTTTTAAACTCCATACACCTTCACTAGAATCACTGGGATAGTTCCAGACCTGGCTACCAATCTTTCTAATCTACCTATCACTCTAAAAGGCAGTTGTTCACTTGAAAACTATTGCCTCATGACATTGCAAGGTGGAACAGAGCATTTTGAGCTTTGGAAATGTAGACGGAGTAATAATAAAGGGTTATTCAAACATGTGGTAATGAAACAAAACAGAACTCTAAGTATGTTTTTGATGAGGTAACAACATACTAACATAGCAAAAAGTTTGCATAATCTTTGACCTTTAAAGGCACTGCATAAATAATTGGCCTATATGTAGGAATTCTTTCCTTCAAATCGTCAAACTAAAACTCTGTTCACTGTTTCAGTCACATGCAGTACAGGCTGAGGAGTGGTAGGCTCTTTGTTGCCTCTTAAATAATGTAAAAGGATGTTCATGTTTTTCATTGCATGCTCTCCCCTCCCTCTTTCAATATAACCCCCATGACCCACTGTATGAAACTGGCAATAAGTGTGAGATAAAATGTGAAGAAAGTACTGAATAAATAAAAGTCTAAATAGAGATAATAAAGAAATAGTGCTGACCCTAGTCTTTCCTGTGCAGGGTTTTTATGGCTTAGCCCAGGTTCACATGAATGGGGCAGTATCTGTTCCTTGCCCTCCTATTGTTTGAAATTGTTTTATCATTTGGTTTCAGAAATAAACATTTAGAGTCATTCCACAGCTTGAATGTTACCACACTGGCAACAGATAGTGCATGTACAAAATCCTATCCTTCTATAGTGTTTAATGTCTTTGATGACTGTACTGTAAAATACACATTTAGAACTGTGTGAGGTAAACAGCAAAAAGTGAATATGGGACATATGCAAAGTATTTTCAAAGGTTTAACTTCATGCAAATAATTTATAGAGAAAAGTACTTGAAGTAGGACAGGATTTGGGGTGTGCTTGGAGGCAGAGTAAAGGCTGACACTACACATCAGACGGACTGAGATCAGTAATGTGGAAGGAGGAGGAGTTGCACGAATGATTCCCACATGAAGTCACACTCTGCCCCACATACGAACACTGTTTTTACTGCTTTCTTCACACGTTTTGTAGAGTCCAAAAACAAATGGCAAGCAAACGTAATAATCAGAAAACAGACTGTATCTCTTTACACCTGCTTCCCCTTCCAACCACTGAAATATAACACATATTGTTCTGCTTAAGTGTGGGTGTACACTGGCACTCATATGCGCTGAAAAACCCCCCGAAATATAGGCTTTTTGTTTTTAGAACATATTCTAAAAATACATACTTTTGGATTGTGCAAATGTATACTTCCTCTTAAATCAGAGAATTAAAAGGTACAGTACGTAACCTTTCTGGTGGGAAGTCTAGCACCTGCTTGTCTTTAAGGAGATGTTATTGCTTTGCCTGGAGTGTTCCACAATTAAACTCTTGTATTTATTCAGTTTAGAAAAATGTCTTGAAAAACATAAATCTTACTGTGAGATTATGTCACCTGCTTGACATAACCTCAAGGCATGAAATGCCTTGAACCTTGAATTTAAACATCTACTTCTACAGTACAATAATGTGGTTATTGCAGGTATAGAAAGCGATTTGCATAAAAGCAATTATAACAATTACAACACTTATACTGTATTGGTTAGTAATAGGTTTTGTACTTTAACATCCACTTTTACTCGAGTACAGAGAAATACCCCTTGTACTTTCAAAGGCCCTTTGGTCTTTATCCTTCAGTCTTTGAGCATATTCCTGAGACAGTCGATAAAGTCAATAACAGGCCCATATGTGAGTGCTTTTGTCTTCTTTTGGCTCCCTGATAATCCTCTTTCCAGTTGAGTGGCCCTTTAAGAAACAGCCTTATACGGACAAAAGCCCCAATGCCTTCACTATAACATGAGACACTTCTGCACATATCACACTCAGGGGTCAGCCACGTCTAAGGACTTATTTTCTTTGTGTTCGGCTCAGACCTGGCAGCGAGCCCTTATGTTAAACGGGAGCAGACACATCACAACAAACCAGCAGTGCATGGCCTGTAAATCTTGTAAAAACATGTCAACAGAGTCTCCATAAAATACGTCTTTTATCAGGCTCTGGCCACATAGCATTTTTACTGTGAAGAAATTGCAGGCTTTTGTTTTATTGTGAATACTAGGCAGTCTTTAGGTAATCAAAACAAGGTGGGCAAGAGTGATAAACCCCAGCTGATCACAGACAGCATGGGAATATTTCTCCTCTCATGCTCGCTCAGTGCATAGATTGTATGTATTGAAAATATCAAACGTTTGACTATATTTGGCCAAAACTACTGCTATCAAACTCTCGATCAAACATATATAATTGAAAGGGATGTGAGAAAATAAATGGTTGGGTTCTACAAACACCTCAAATAAATTCAGCTCTGTTTAATATAGGCCTCCTCCTGTTTGGAAAAACTCTTGTGTTGGCAATGGGGGAAAGTCTAATAGAATGTTTTATTGTGTTGCTGAGTAAACATATACTTAACAGCAATTTGATATTTGAAATTATAATCATGAAATCACTTTTTGGATAAATACTCAATGGTAGAAGTCATAGCAAAAGGAAAATAAATTTGTCAACTGGACAGAAGTTATTTGGTTGAATACGTTTTACAGCTCATCCAAGCTGCCATGGATTCTACCTGGACGACTGAGGGATTTTTCACAGTACAAGTCATAGTAACAATTTTGGCAACTCCATGAACATTACAAGATTGTTTTTAAAAGCTACATGCTGTGAAGAAAAAAAGTGATTTCCAAAACAAATGGTTAGATGGTTTTGACAAAACGATATATTAAAAGGATTTTTGTGGTTAGTAATAGTAGTTTCCAAGGGAGGCAACAAAATCTTATGCCTGTAATGATGTTTGATGTTGTAGTCAAAAACATGAGGTGGTTGCATAAGACAGCAGCTGAGATAAAAGCCTTTACCTCCCAGTGTCTATAAGCTTGCTGATGGCCAGGTCAGTTTAGGGCTTCTCCACTTAAGAAATGCAGACACATGTAAGGCTTCTGGCTCCAGCAGTGATTTACACAGACTTTGTTGGAGGCTGGGGCTGTCATTCTTTGGACTCATTTGGACCATTTTTAACCAGCATTGGTTTGATTTGCAATAGGGGAGCTCACCTCGTCCCTTCCCCCATGTGACAGCATCAGAGCAGTGTCGTTTATTTCACTAATACCCCATAACGGCCCTGACAGGAAACCACGGCCCACAGTAATGAAGAAGTGACCTTGAGTTTAGATATCACTTAAATCCAGACTGTAGTGAGCAACAGGACAGAGGTGGCACCTGAGGTACATCGACAAACACAATACTGTATCTCTCAGTCTGAAGCATCTATTAATGCTAATAATAAATAAATAAATAAATAATTGCACTGACATTAGAGGAAATGGAATTTGTAGAAATAAATGGTGAAGCCTCACAACATTACTTAAGGATTTAAATCGTTTTAGACATATTTACAATATTGACTTAATTTCCCTTTTTTCCAATGTGATATAGTCTGTATATGGATTCTCTACACTATTTTATCCAGGCTTATTACTGGCTCAGATCGTACACCACATTCACTGCACCCAGTTTTTTCTTTTTTTATTATTTGTCTATTTGGATTTTGGTACTGAATATTACATTGTGGTTTGGCTTGAACTCTGTTCAGAACTTCCACAAGATGCACAAGTAACACACAAGATTTTCCTACTTTTTAGTATTTTAAAAGAACACCTGAACTAGTAATGTTTTTTTGTCTCAATAATAAAGAATCCTTTCCAGGGTCAATGTCATAATGTCAGGATAGAGCTGCACTTGCCCCCTGGGCAGCTTTTGTCAAGTTAATTTGGTAAATGAGTTGTCATTATATTGGCTTAACTTCCTCCAGTGCAGATTTTACAAATATCAAGCAAAATAGGTAACTAAGTTATAATTAATTTTGTCAAGTAGCCATGCAGTAACATCCACTTTAAGAGAGTACACTGCAGCTCAAAAGTTCATGTCCTGCTCTGTAAAAGCCTAATGGACCTGGTCCATTAATCTGTGTGCAAGTGAAGTTTGGCTCTTTCAACACACAAGAATCATCATTTGACCTTTCACCTTCCTGACAGGAAGAGGAATACACAGGGACAGCCTGAGGCTTTGGGAGAAGTTAGTCTATTTCCTGAAGAAACAAAAGTCGATCCCGGAACGCTGTTGCCATGAGCCATTTTTTTGGCACAAAATCAAAGTGTCCCGTTAGTGTCGGGGGAGCAGATGTAGACAGACATGCTCCAAGGTCCAACTGCAAGACCGGGATGGGGAAAAGGTGAGGCTTCTGCTACAACCCACAATCGACCTTGTCAGCACAGCACTGTGCTGCTCATACAGACGTAAAAATGGAGAAAACTGATGAGAGAAATGAAGAGCTCATTACTTCCAGGAAAAATGACACATATGTGAAATACATAGCCTGGCCATATACAGTTATATAGGCTACGCACTAACCATATCCACTGTTCTTATGTAATAAGTAAAAAAAGAAAGTCCATATATTCATTTCAAGTAAGCAGTTGATGGGCAGAATACCTTTATGCACAAAAAGTGATATCAAAACTGTACATACAGACATACAGTACTGAGATTATCATGATATTTACAGTAATAAATAGATCATTATAGAAATATGGCTCACGGTGTGATATAACATGTCCAAACATCCTGCTGTGGACGGCAGTAGCTCCATCTAAGAATAACAGTGCTGACATCATTTGAACATTAATCCAGAGCAGGAGGGAGCCCCTGCTCAAAATGTCAGCAGACGTTACAGGCACTTGATCTGACAGCGCTCGTCTCTCTCCAAACACTGACATGAAGAGATTGAACACTGGCTACGGCCACACTACATCTCAATTGTACAATGTCAATGCACAGTATACAGAGTATGCAGAGTATACTTCACCCCAATGTTAATGTGCAATGTCATTTTAACAGTTTTCACATTTTTCTCACGTGTTATACATTTTCTACACTGTTGTAAAGGTTTACAAAAAAAACCTGAAATAAATGCAGTTTGCCCTTCAATCTGTAATCCACTACCTATGTGATACAATATAATTTCTAGTTCTACAACTACTTCATACCTAAATCTGAACAAATGTATATTATTTGTTATAATGGCTACCATGGGAGGCATCTTACACATGATAAGAACAACTGCATTGTGGGACATGTTGGAAGTCAAAGTGAACATGGTCATCTGCTTTTAAGACCTGAAAAAACCCTCTTGGGACGAACTCCAGCTAAATGAGAATCTTGCACTTACATTCAGTATGTAGCTAGCTTACAAATAATAATGTGTCATGTGCCACATGTTTAAATAAATACACTTTACACTGTCATTACTGTACATGGAATGGACCTGTTTCCCGCCTGTGCCTCTAATGTCCATGTTTGTCCAGGAGCTAACAGGAAGGTCGTTGCTGTACCTCAGACTTGTGTTTGTACAGAATACAACACATAATTGTGTCCCAGTTGGTTGCGGAAACCTGGATTGTTCATTTGTATGATTGTGGGCTGTATGCCCCTCTTGCGTGCGCATGTTTGCGTGCGTGGCATTGCCATCTTGACCTGTTTGCATTGATCCTTGGAGCTGCATTTCCTCAAGGTGCAATGTCTGTCCTCACTGTGCGTCTCTGCCCACTGCTGAAACAAATCATTGTTGTTCCTTCAAACTGGATTCCTCCTAAGAATATTCATTCAGCTCAAAGCATCCACCTCTAATCTACTTTCTTTGATTTAACAAAGTTTGTTCACATTATTAGATTTCTGCAGCCTTCAGGGGCAGCTCCTGTAACATGTGTGTCATCCTCCCCTGTTTCCTTGTTTTTATTACGCCCATACCTCAGACGCGTCTGCTGCTTTGCACATTAGGCGTGGCCGAAGACCATTATGAAACGTCTGGCCCTGCATTCCTGTAGCACTGCTCGCTCAAAAGGCCAAGACGCTTGTTGGTGTTAATGCAAAAGGACTGGCTCTAACGTAGCTGAGGTGAGAATGTCTACATTCAAGGGCATCTCAGATTGCAGATGCTGTCACAGGCTGTTACAGTGTATCCTTCGGTGCCCCCATAATCTAGTGCTGACATCTTCAATGACACCCTTCACTGTGCCGAGGAGGGGCTGTGAGATTACACACAGGTCCTGTTGACACTGCAGTCGGGGAAACATCTGGTGGAGGTCAATGCTCTGTCCCAGGGCAGAGGTGCAGTGAGAGAGCCAGCTTCTCAAAGGTGTGTGTGTACTTCTTCAGTGTTTGTCAGCACATGCTGTCCTTGGTGGTGGAGGTGTGTGTAGCGGTGGAGTCATCAGGCAGAGAGCCCCTTCGGCCTGAGCGAGAGCCACAGCGGAGCAGATGCTGCAGCTCTCTGGACACGCTGCTGGAGAAGGCTGTGTAGATCCAGGGATTGGTGCAGGAGTTCAGACTGGCCAGTAGCATCAGGATAGTGAAGGCCACGCCTGCTGAGACACACGCACATGTGCACATTTTACAAAGCTATTTATAGGAACACAAATACAGATAAATATTTAGTAAAAGGCTTAGGACCACAGGAACAGTGTATCAGTGCATCACAGTATAGTGTCCAACATAAACAGACTGCAGTGATTCAGTTTGAATATGGGACACATATGATTATTGTTTTAGTCTTATCACTAAAAGAAATAAAACAAAACTTTAAATATCCCTGCGGGACTCAGCAACACAGAGACTTCCTCTTTTTGTATTGCTTTTTTTCCTTCTAATAATAATTTCCTGTGAGTGGCAGGCAAAACATGATTTGACTGAAATGACTGAGGACAATGGCTGGGTCGAGAGTCACTGGGCATGCATAGGGTACATTGATGATCTGTGTTAGAAGGTAAGTTGGTGTAAATGTGTGTTAGAAGGCGAGTTTGCGGGGTTGGTGTAAATGTGACATGTGTGCATATTGCATATACATGAGAAAAAGCAGTCTCTGTGGTGTGTGTGTGGGCTCCTCTGTGAGCGCGCTCATCATTATGATGATACGTCAACATCTGGTACTGCTGATGCTGAAGGTGCCAGAGATATAAACAGGTTTTTATTTGCATCGAGTGTTTAGCTCAGGATCAGAGGGAAACTAGTCAGTCCTGATTTAGTGCTACAAAGTAAATATGGCTCACAAAACCATAGTAGTCAGAAAGGAGGATACTGGTTTGGCCAAAGTTTGCAGGGTGTTTTCTGGCAATGAATCAATGAAGTATTGTTCTTGAAATACTGGGTCAGTCAACATTTTACAATAACATTACAGCATGAATTTGTTGTGGCACATAAGGTAGCACAGAACTAATCAAATGTCTAAAGGGAGAAGAGACTGTAAACATGTGGTTAATCCAAATGATGCTGGCCTCTTGCAGAGGATTGAGATTTTGTTTATTTACTGGTCTTTTAATAGTCAGTTAAATATAGAAGTAATCAGACTTCCTACTTTCTAGAGTGAATCAGTTCCCAGGACATTTTCACTGCTTGTTCCTGGCCATTTTTTCATATATCAGTAAACTATATTTATGATTAATAAATTAAATTAGAATCATAACTTCATAAGGTTGGATTTAATTAATTTTATGTTGGACAACATGAATTTGAAAAAAGAAGAAAGAAAAACCACAAACTGTTATTGCAACAGAACAAGAATTCCAAATATTACGTCTTAGAGGTGTATGAATGTATGAATGAAACCTCCCTTATCTAAAAATAAGTGTATACAAAGTTTACAAAGAAGTTTAATCTCAAGTCAAGTGAGTTGGCACACATTATGTTGCCAAACTTGCAGTTCGAATTTCGACCAAACCTTAAAACTGACCTTCATGAATTTCTTTTCACTCAATCTTTATCTCAGAAGGGGTGTGTCTGTGGCTGGTTTGTGAAACATACAGTAATTGCTAAATCATTCCTATTCAAACTGTAATCCCACCAGGTAAACCGCCTAGGCTGGGTTTTTCCACACTAACCTACATGAATCATTTGTTGGACTAACCTTGGTCTGGAGGGTGGGGGTCCCATGCTGCCCATAGTTGCACAATAAAAAATGGTGACCAGCAGACAGTGTAGACCAGGACGATGACCAGTGTCATGCGGACGGTTTTGGACATAGCTTTAGTGATGCTGGGGGGTGGGGTGCTGGGGCGTGGCTGTGGTGGAGCGGTGTATTCAAGTGAACAGCGTGGAGAGCTGGGCTCCACCTCATATGAGGTATTGGGCTCCTGACATTCAGAGCTGTTTAGAGTAGTTGTGGTTGTTACATGGTCAGTGTGGCAGCTGCTGTACTGCAGAGACGATGGGACATAGTCATAACACTCCACTGTTTTGCTGTTGGTGTGGGAGTTGTTATTGACACCCTTTAAAAGCTGCTGGGCCCCTCTTATGTCTCTGCTCCCTGCTGCAGACGCCCGCCGCACCCGCTCCCTGTTGCTCCGCTCCTCATCTTTTTTAAAGCTATTAAACCGAAACAGGATCTCATTCTTCTTCAGTTCGGTCATTACCATGCGCTCTGACTTTAGATAGATATTATTGTGAATCTCCCTGAAGATCCTTATCTGAAAAAGAAGAATATTGTTTATTTTGGGTTAAAAAGGTCATCGTATTCTGAGAATTATGATCAAAAGTTGGTAGAGCCTTGTTTGCCTTTCAGCTGCATTGGTCACGGGCATTGGCAGGTAATGTAAACACGGGCACGTATCAACATATCGTCTTGCCCATTTCATGCCAGACATTTTTATGTAGTGCAAAATACGCCTCTTTGTTCACTGTAAAATGTGAAAAATGTTGTAAAGTTTAACTCAAGTCAAGTGACACCTCCCACTCTGACGCCTCATAGAAGATGACAGCAGATTATATACTCAGGTGATTTTTTTTTTTAGGTTTTAAATGAGATGAATGAGAACACAAGCTGCTACACTTTGTGAATTAGTTTTCCTGAAACAAAAGCTACAGTTTAACAGTGCAAATGTGCTGATTTGAAAATTGATCATAAAAAGACAGATTTCATGTTTGGCTGAGATCTGGTACATTCCAGCTCCTAATAGGAGAACCCAGAGTGGCACAGTTTGAGAGGCAGTCTCGATCGTCCTCCAAATGCGGTGTTAATTAGGGGAAATAGTTAGAGCTCAAAAATATGTCTCCCTAAATAGAGCAGCAGTAGGAGATGATGGGAGGAAGCCCAGTATGTGTCTTGGGATGCTACATAACACCAACCGCAGCTCCCCTTGGGTTATTGAACGACGTTTGCCAAATACACCCCTCATAAAAACAAACAGCCTCACACCACATGCTTTGGGATTATATAATGTTTCATGTAACACAGAAACCTGTTAACCCTAAAAGTTTTAGGACTGTAGCAGAGCCCCAGCCTGACTCACCTGGCAGATGGTGATGATGAGGGCGGGCAGCAGGAAGACAGCCACAGTCATCCAGGTGACGTAGGCCTTGAGTCCCCAGTGCTCGGTGAAGTGCCCCCAACACTCAAACTCTCCAGGGGCTACTTCAGAGCGGGAGAAGATGAACACCTGCCCAAGACAAAGCCTGTGGTCAGTGCATCTGTGGACTTCATGAGGTGAGCAACAGTGACCTCACTGGGCTAAAAATACAGACATCTTGAGCCCGACTGCAGTGTCAGAGAGTGAACACCCTGCGCCTCATTTCCTATTGGCCATGTGTTTTCTTGAGTATGTGTCTGAGCTCCTACCTGTGGTATGCTCAGGACCAGGGCCAGCCCCCAGGCCACCATGGCCGGTGTGTTCCAGCGGGACATGACCCCCCCACGATAAGCCTGCAAAGGGCAGCAGATGGCATGGTGCCTGTCCACTGTCATGGCAACTATCATGTAAGACGAGGCAAACATGCCCACAATCTGCAAGTACTTGACACAGCGGCACAATATATCAGGCCCCTGGAATCTCTCTGTGATGTCCCAAATCAGCTGTGGAAGGACCTACAGGGGCACAGATTAAAAATGTGCTTAATAATAATAAAGGGATTAGTGTACTGTAAACATCATCATAAAGGCCAGTGCTCTTGTCAGCACATTCAGAGAAAAGCCATCATTAATAAACCAGTGCTTTGTTTGGGATCTGATGGTAACTAATGGAGATGAAAACTACAGACCAAACACTGTTCTTTTAAGCAGGTTTGTTTGTCCTCAGGCCTATACAAGCCTAATGCTTTGTGTTATACGCTACTATAGAGACATACAACGCTGAAAAAAGAACACTATCACATTACTACTGTAATAAAGAGTGATATTTAATATATTATTTTTTCTGTTAAAATAGTAACATATGATTTATTTGCTCTGACCAGTGAAGGAACAGCTTTAGGACACAGCCCTCTTCCCAATACCTCCCAGATTTTCCACTCTTGCAAGTGCCTCATCACTTTGTTATATTTATATTCAGCTATTGTTAGTTGTGTCAGGCCCAACACTGTAATTTACCCATGCAATCTCATCCAACAAATTAAGTAATCGGAAATATGTGCTAACCTTGAACAGAGGTCAAAATCTAAATTCATGAATGTAGATAAGAGGCCATGAGTCAATTTATGGGTAGTGGAGGCATTAGCATAACAGTAATTAAATGTGTTAGACTAATCAAATAATAATTTGAAAAGAATAACTTAAAAATCAAAATACTGACCTTGGCTGGCCTCATATGTAGTCCATAATTAGTGAGCCCTTTAAAGCTGCACAATGAGGTTGTAATGTCCAGTTAATTTTATTGAGTTTAAGAAGAGTGGTACAAGGCCACTGCTTTGACCTTTACTGTGAAGAATGTTTAGTTTTAAAAGAGGACTGTAGCAACAAATGGTCAGCAAAGGCTCATTGACCTTAATAATGCATCAAGACTCCACAGTGTGGTTAACCCAAGTCTAACCATGAACCACAACCACAGCAGAGATGCTCTCTTAAGACTGTTTCAGGAGTCTGGCAGATGGAAGGACGGCATGTTTTGAGTGGAATTGTGATTAAATGTGAAATAGATTTTTTTTTCAACAGCCAGACAAAAAAGAGTAAATATAGTAATATCCTACTTATTCTAGATTACTGAGTACATTAATTCTATGTAATTTGCTTTTATTTTATTTTCAAATATTTACTGACAACTTCCAAAGAGTCTAGCTTTGAAGATTGTCATGTCTGCATTAGTATCACTATTGAACAGGTCTAACTCTTCAAGGTGAGACTGAACCCATATCTACCCCTGGGCTTGAAGTTGTTTTGTAAACATATGTGTCAAATCTCCAGATCTTTTCAAAACAGACCGTACAAACATTTATAACATATTTGCTTTGATGCAGAAATACACTATTGCCCAGCCCTTTCCCAAAAGCCAATAAACTGACCTGGAAAAAGGCCACCACCAGGTCAGCCACGCACAGGTTGACCATGAACACGTGCATGGGCGCATTGTGCTTCCTCCGGCGCAGTAACACCCAGAGCACAAAGCTGTTTCCCAGGGTGGTGAGGGCCAGGATCGCCCCCAGGACGGCAATCTCTGCTCGAGCTAGCCCCACGTCTCGCACCCTGGGTGGGGACAAAGTGTGAGGTGAGCTGGTGGTGGAGATATTCTCAGAGAAGAGGCCGAAGGAGGAGCCCCCGCTGTGAGTGCTGTTGAGCGAGTTGAGTTCAGAAAGAAACGAGGAGAAGTTGTTGACGCGTCCCTGGGCAAACGCCGAGGAGAGGCCCAGCCCGTCCCAGGCTGTTTCCACACTGATGCTTTCCATGCCTGCAAAACAAACACAGCCAGTTATGTGGAAGAGCTCAGGCAACCCCCGGAGCGAGAATAATAAAGCTACACACTGCAACAATCATATGAAAGCTAAACACATTATCATAACACATTATGAACATTCATTTAGCTAAATTGCCTATATGTCATTAATGGTGTGTCTATTTGTGTATTGTTTATCAGCTGAGGACAATTTCAGATCATCATCATAAATAAAAGCACCCTGTATCATAGGTGCTTGATACTAGTGCTTCCCTCACTGTTTCCCATTAAATAGCAATTGTTCTTATATACATAATTAAACACACGCATGCATGTTCATACATATAGACACAATTACAAATTGCGTCTACTATTTAATGTCCACAATATGTGTCTATGTATTACAGCATTACACAGAAATGGAGTGGAAGAAGAAAAAGGTAATACAATAACATGACCTTTACAAAAAGAGGAATAGCTCTAAAACTTGATAACGCTGTTCTGAAATGTCTAGACTTCTTGTGTTAGTTAAACTGTTGATATGTAAGTCTTCCCTAAAATGTTAATGCTTAATATTGAAAACTATTAACTAAATAATGATTTGAAAGCACAAATGACAAAACTACTAAAGCGTACTAAAAATTACAGCCCTAATATAAGATGTGCATCCTTATGTGCATGTTTCATTTCACATTTTGAAGAAGCTTTAACTGTTTGTCCTTCTAACCAAGCTTGTCCTGCTTGACGCAAATCCAGACCAGTTTATTTTCTTTCCCATCCTACTTTTTTGTGTTTGATTTAACAGCTTTCGCCCTCGATACCACCAATCTTTGACCTTTACCTCATAATCACACTCATCCTGTTCTTACCCCATTCACTTCCATTCTCAACCCTCTGTCTTTCAAATATCTTTCATACTTCCTCTCATTTTTCATCTTGACCCACGGGTCCAACAGTCTGACACATTATAAAACAGCTGCTTATTTTGAAGCACTTCAAAATAAATTGCTCAAAAGGAAGAAGAAGTGGAGAATTACATGACAGATTTGAAAGCAACGTTGTGGGATGTGTCAGGTTTTGTTAAATAACCAGAAGGCAAGAACCACTGAAATGTTGCCAAATATAGTCTGGCCAATAAATGTCTCAATTAAAAGCTTTCAGGCAGTTTTTAGACTCCTTTACATTGTTTAAACTTGTAAGGTTTAAACGGTGAAAAGGAGTTACGAGCTGCAAATCAAGCATGGGCTAAAAATAGAAGGAAACCCCAGATAATATTGTGCAACTGCCTGGGACTAACTGGACATTACAAGGTTGTTCTCACTACTCCACTGAGGTTTAAGGGCCAATTTGCCTGTATTAGCTTACTCACTGTTGGGTGCAGCAGATCGGTCAGCTGAGTGCATTGTTGAGGGGATGGCTGTGCTGCAGGAATGTATTTTCATGAGCAGTTAGGCCAGCTGGACATCTATAGAAGAATGTACATGCCAACTACGAGAGAAAGACAACGAGCGCAGGTCGGGAGATTAAGTGTGGTTTTGAGTCACTGTCTAACAACTAGCGCATTACAATTAATGGAATTTTAATTATGATTAATGCTCAATTATGGGTAATTAATATAAAATTTGAGAACAGTATGATCTATGTTGTAACAAAGTTTTTCTCATCACAAATATAACAGGAGTTGTGTTTTCATTCACACACGGAAAATCTGCATATTGAGTTATTGAGTTCTGAACAGAAAACACTCTGTTCCACCTTTTTTTAAACTTCACTAGAATCATTTCGACAACTTCAGACCTGGAATTTCTAGTCTCTACTGAACAAAAGGTAAAAATTAAAACTACAGATTCATGACATCATAAGGCGGAACAAAACATTTTGAGCTTTATAGCTGTAGACAGACTAATAATAAAAAGTTTCTCAAGCATGTGTTAAGAGAACAAAACACAACTCCAAGAATGTTTTTGATGAGGGAACAACATTCTAACATGGCCTAAAGTTCACAAGAAACAATTTTGCATAATATAGGAAGTGCATTCAATTCGCATGTACATGTTTTCTTTAGTGGAAAAGTTTAAATTTTCTGTTTCAGTGAAATATACACCACCTACTTTCATTTCGTTCTTTCTTTTCATTTTAGGCGTACTGATGCCCCACCTTCACTCTAAGCAAATTATTGTTTGAATAATCGTGATTTCAATAATGATTTAAATAACAAAACGTTTAAACACCATTTACTCAGCGGCCCAGTTTGTGATCTGACATCAAACCATTGCTATTTTTAGATTTAGAGTTCATTGTTAGTGATCAGCATCAGTTTGTCACATGCAATACTGGTAAGACGATCTAGTCACAAGGTCTGTTGACTCGCAGATAAATGAAAGGGCATGAAAGGCCATTCACTGTCACAATATTTGCTTGGTTACTTCACAAAAGTAAAGCTAACTGCAACGGCTAAACAAGGTAACAGGTGAACGTATGTTTTAGACCAGCTGAACCTCACCTATATTAAGTACTTTATATCTCCACTAGTGAAAAGTATATATAACGAAAGATTAATTCTTAAATATTAGAAATTCTAAATAATACTGTTTTTGTAATCATTGGCAAAGGATTTAAATGTGTTGATAATCAGAGACTACATTTGGTTTTAAAAGAATTGCTTTCCACAAAGTCATTTTTGTGCCAAATAGAAAAGGATGTGCCAGAAAAACACACTATCTGGTCCAAATAAAATGGCAAAGAGATGTTCCAAGAGTTTATCATTCAGTATGATTATGTTTTTAACTACATGATGATTTAAATTGGCAATGCACTGTTTAGAAGGGGAAATGATCAAAAGGAGGAACATTGTAAACCCGTCTTAAACAAACACAATATGCTGGAATTATTTTCATTTGTGTCCAGTCAGGAGCAGGTCATAGTCAATAGTCATGTTTATGTCCATGCTTATAGTAGTATTATCATACTATTGCTACTGCATACTTGGGGCTACTGCATACTTGGGGTTAAATGAAATGCAGTAATTACTCCAAGAACCTGTTGTTAGCCAGAGTGACTCACTTGTATGCATAAAAGTTTATGAGAAAGTTCTCTACAAATCAAAAGTTTAAGTACAGTGAGGCCAATAAGTATTTGATCACCATGTGATTTCTAAGGGATCTCCCACTTAGAAATCATGAAGGGGTCTAAAATTTTCATAATAAATGTATTTCCACTGTGAGAAATAGGATCTAAAAAAAAGGAAAATCTGAAAATCACATTGTATGTTTTTTTAACCAACATTTTTGTATATTACTGTATCAGATAAGTATTTGATCACTTGCTTATCAGACAGATTTCTGACCCTCAAAGACTCTGCTCAGGATTCTCATTCAGTAACCCCTGTTTGAGGTGTTTAGCTTTCATAAAGACATCTGTGCACCCCATAATCAGTCAAGAGTCGAATTTACAACATGAGCAAATCCAAAGAGTGGTCAAAAGACACGAGAGATCTTCACAACGCTGGAAAGGGCAACGGGGCAATTCCCAAGCAACTTGTTGAAAAAACTGTTGGACCAATTGTCAGAAAATGGAAGAAGCTAATGATGATTCTTAATGTCCCTTGGACTGGGGCCCCTTGCCAGATCTCACCTCATGGGGTATCAGTGATGCTGAGAAAGGTGAAGAATCAGCCCAGAACTACATGGGAGGAGTTGGTCAATGACATGAAGAGAGCTGGGAAAACCGTTTCCAAGGCCACTATCAGTAATACAAAGAGGTCATGACATTGTACAGAAGTCAGCTCATGTCAAGGTCAGTTTAAAGTTTGCCAGTGACCATCTGGATGATCCAGAGGAGTCATGGGAGAAAGTCATGTGGTCAAATGAGACTAAAATAGAACTTTTTGGCCTGAACTCCATTTGCCGTGTTTGGAGGAAGACGAATGAGAATAATCCCAATAATACCATACCTACAGTGAAGCATGGGGGTGGAAGCATCATGCTCTGGGGGTGTTTTTCTGCTCAGGGAAGACTGCACTGTATTAAGGAGAAGATGAACGGGGCCATGTTTTACGAGATATTGGGTAAAAACCTTCCCTCAGTCAGAGCATTGAAGATGGGCTGTGGCTGGGTCCTCCAACATGACAATGACCCAAAGCACATAGCCAAAGCACATAGCCAGGAAAACCAAGGAGTGGCTCTGTAAGAAGCATATCAAGGTTCTAGCCGATCTCCACACTTTGGATCTTTGGAGGGAGCTGAAACTCTGTGATGCTAAGCAACAGCCCCGAGACCTGACATATCTAAAGAAGATCTGGATGGAGAAGTGGTCCAAAACCCTGCTGCAGAGTGTGCAAACCTGGTGAAGAACTACAGGAACCCTCTGTAATTGTTAACAAAGGCTTCTGTACCAAATATTAAAATTGTTTGACGCAAGTGATAAAATACTTAATTGACACAGTAATATACAAATAGATTGTAAATAACAATCATACAATGTGATTTACATAATTTTTCTTTTTTGATTCTGTCTCTCACAGAGGAAATGCACCTACGATGAAAATTTTAGACCGCTCCATGATTTCTAAATTGAAGAACTTGCAAAATCATAAGGTGATCAGATACTTATTGGCCTCACTGTATCTGTTGTGAGAGAAGTAGAAGTAAAGGACAAGAAATTTAAAGTTTTCTTGATGTATTTTTTGTGAATTTATAAAGCATCAGGCCATAAATCGAACACATACCTGAAAATCCTCATAAAATATAGATTTTTATCTGGTACACTGAGATCAAAGTTGGTCTTTTTGTCTTTAGGAAGCGTATGAATTACAAGCGTGTTTTAATCAAAGTCTATCCAGCCATTCTTTGTTCAAACCTGTGGACCCACACGCCCCCGACTATAATTATAGAATAATTCATGAGAGGGACTTTGTGCTACTGCAATACCCCATATCTCCTGTATAATCTCATTATGTATATTTGCACATGTGGCCGATATCTGAGGTGAAATCCTCTTTCAAGTCCTGCACTTTGTGGATAAGCACATCGCTAAGTCGACCTGCGAATCTGCTACAATATCATTGAAGTATTCAGCTGGATTTGTGCTAGTTTGTGCTAGTACATACTGTCTTTGTGTTCACTTAAAGCTTTAATTACATCCATGATTCTCAAGTCATCTGTTAAATCAATATATACTATGCTAGTGGTAGCAGTCGTTTAGCAGTATTATTATGAGTAGTAATATAAGTAACAGAAATTAGGTATTGTACTTTCTACATAGGAACAATACTCAATTCAGTCCAAATGCTTAATTCCAAACTTCAGTGCTCTTAATCTTCAGTAATATTTAGCAGTAACAGTAGAGTAGGGCTGCTTTATGAAGTGCTTCTGCTTGAGACCAGCTCCGTCCAAATGCTGTACAACCGCCCATTGTTTGATTGTTTATTATTGCACATTTACTCACATTTCAGTGATGGTGCCCACTGCCAAGTATTCACTAGTTGAGAAACACATCTGTTTATCCAATTGTAAACATTAGGCCAAGCTTCTAAATCGCTTTGAAAACTGTGTTGAGTGTATTGTGTTTTATGCTTGGTAAAATAAAGTGTGTCCTTTTTCTTGTACTTTTTGGACACTGGAGACTGAATTGCTGTATATTATTTATGGACAATAAGAAGCTAGTTCAGATTTTAAAAGACATTTAATGTGGGAGTATTTCTCTACAATTCTACCGTTGTCTTTTTTGCCATTTTAGCTCAAAGTAGGTTAATTTGTGTCTGCCAGTGCATTTGGCAAACACCCTCACTCTTCCCTTCATCCTCCAGGCACACCCCAGTGTAACTGCGCATTTGGTTTGAGGTTGTGGAGTTTAGGTGTTTAGTCCCACTTTACGTTATAGAATGTATTGAGGGAAAACAGTTAAAAAAATAAGAAACATTTTCACTAACCTTTCTTAACTGGGTTAAACTTGAACTTATATTTTATAGGCCAGCGTCATGCTTCAGCAGACTGCTGACATCCTCATACAGACCTGGGCTGGACGAGCTTCTGCTGAGCTAATCAGGCTCCAAGTGCAAATTCAAACTACCGGTATTGTATTATTGATTTATTTACTATACATGTACACATTA
Source organism: Scartelaos histophorus (assembly GCA_000787155.1). Taxonomy (NCBI): domain Eukaryota; kingdom Metazoa; phylum Chordata; class Actinopteri; order Gobiiformes; family Gobiidae; genus Scartelaos; species Scartelaos histophorus. The sequence goes on from KN509006.1 coordinate 33,299, forward strand.
GGCTCTTAGGCAGATCTTAGGCAGATGTATTCATATTTTGGTGATGGTCCATCGCCAAGTTAGCCACTAGTTGAGAAACACTGCTATTTTCTTAATTGTCAAAGTTGAGCCTATCTGCACATCACTTTGAAAACTCTGTAGTGAACATGACAGTTCATGTATTATTCAAATGCTTGATAAAGTACAGTTGTTTGTCCTTTTTGTACTCTTTCGTATACCATTTGCATTTGAAGAGTCCAGAGTTTGCAGATAGAGTTGTATTTTAAAAGCACTTTTTGAGGTAAATTTCAATCAAACTCCAGTGAATATATTCCTTTGCATGAGCTGCTGTCTTTAATAAAACAGCATAGGCAGCAGAGCCGTGTGTCTGATTGAATTAATGTATAACACAAATTATTCCATCTACGGCGGATGGACTGTAGCTGCAGCTTCTTTAGTCGTCAGCTTGTGCCTCTCTCTTTCCTGCTTTAAAGCTCTCTGTCTGATTAATGAGAAAGTGAACCCCCTTGGTTTCCATTTCCACGAACTCTACCATACGGGCCACAGCGCCTTAGGGACGTCAGGAGCAGGTTGTTAAAATGTACAGGGAAAACATTCTGAACTGCCAGGTGCTGATAGACTTCAACATCTCACTGCTGGGGAGGTGCACACACACTATAGACAACACAATGTTCACAAGACTTCATCATGGTGAAGGCGGATCTCGTCTTAATCCAACATTTCTACAGTGAATCATCTGACTCCAAGCATTAAAAACAGTTAAAAAGTATTGAAACAAATGTAATATATATCTGAGACAGTCACAATGTAAAAATGTAATACACAATGAACTCAGTGTGTGATATAGTAGAAGGGTAATTGCTCATTTGCCCCTTCATGTTGCCCCAACTGCATAAACAAGCAATAGCCCTGGTCCTCTGCACTTTTACTGACCCCTTCAGATCTAAACGATTTGCCGTTATCCTAGAATAATTGATGCAAATGTAAAAGTCAAACAATACATTTCTCCTCACGTCCTTCAATAAAAGCTGTTAGTTTCTTGTTTCAATTTTGTAATCATGTAATCAAGTAACACAAAGTCTTATGCAGGAAATCTAATAGAAATAAAGAAATGGAGCCTTGCTTGTCATTTTAGTTAACCTCATTTTACCAATTACAACAAGGCAAGCCATCTGACATCCTGCCAAAACATACTGGGCTCCAAAATGTTACTAAATACATAATACCTGATCCTAAGACAGATCCTCGTCCTATTGAAAAACATAAATAATAGAACTTAAAGAAAAACATACGGGCAATTAAGCAGTGCTGTAGCGCAAGAAAATGGCACTAGGGATTTTCCACATATAAAAGAGGGGAGTGGGCTGAGATTTTAAGGCTGCATTAAGAGTTGTTTACACATACATGTTTAAAATGTAATTAATGAGATGATTTACAGCAGTAATTTGATTTTAAAACCTGGTCGTGCACAACTAAGCAATAAAAGCAATACAAACCTGTGAAATTGTACAAGACTCTTAGTTTGTCCTGTTGGCTGAGCCCAACGACAGGCCACCCCTTATTTGTCCATATTTTCTAAACAGGTTTGATTTACTGCTGTTCACTACAAAGATCATTAAAAGAAAGACTGTTTCTACTTCACACATTGTTTTTTGATGTCAAAATATCACTTGTGCGTGTTCTGTTTCTGCCTTGTTAGCATTTTTATGTGGCTGATGCTGCCATATTCAGATAAGTGTAAGTGATAGTATCATTTCAAACTCAAATTTGATACTCAGGACAATGTTCAATACCTGAATCCAATTTCAACACCACAAAAAATACCACAGAATGTTATACCAGTGGTCTTATACAAGCTCTGATATAGACTAAGTCCATTCATCACCATCATCATCACCATCATCATCATCATCATCGTGTAATTTGTCATTCTGCTTTCTGACTGGATAATCTTGAGAACCAAACTACCAAATTATAACACAAACAACCATCATGTAATTAAGAATAAATCAACAGTACAATTTTTTTTTCCCCCGGTAAAAACAATATTTGATTTGAACATTTCTTCTGATTTGGGGACATGGGTCATGTTTGTGGAATTTAAAATCTAAATCTTAAATACAGTTCCTTTAAAGCATGGAAAAATACTCTGATGGAAAAAAAACACTTTTTATGAGGAATTAAACACAGCCTGTACAAGTCAACATTTTCGACTCATTTTTGTTAAACGTTGAACATTCTAAGATTTGAGATTATGAATTTTACTTGTACTTTTACTATTGTGTATGCTTAAGGAGAAAGGAGAAAAAAAAGTTCTCACATACCCTCTTGACTAATCTGAAATAGTGACTCTGTAATAAATACTTGAATCAAACAGTCACCCAACATTTAAAATATGGCTGCATTACCATTTTACTGAATAGCCCGGTTCTTGAGCCTTGAGTCATTGTTACTTCCACCTCCAATTGACAGAAAAGGAAACCTGACGCCCTAGTGGTGAGAGCAGCAGTGGCCAACAGGTGCAAGGCAGTGGGCGCAACGATCCCAATTTAATCAAAATCCCAGCACTTTCTCACCTTCCCCTCCTGCGTGTGGCTCTACGTCAGCTTCTCCGCTTGTCCCAAATGAGCAGCTTGGGCACAGTCTGATTAATGGACGCCTCTCTGTCCTCATTAGGGCCCAGTGTACACTCAAACTGTCTGCATTTATTTCACACTATCAGCTCCTCTTCTTCTTGTCTGTCACCTGCTATTTATTCTCATTTTTCACATTTATCCCCAGTTTCCTGCTGCTGTCACAACAGATCCATCAAGTATTATCAACATTGTGCAACGTCGTGGATTCTCTCTGGCCGTTAATGCACTCAAGGCATTTGCAAAGACAACCGTTATTCTGCCTTTTTAGTCAGATACAATTTAAACATTTAATTGCATCTAGGCTTTCTTTTGTGATTGCACTACAAAGTGGATAGCAACAAGGACATGATAAATGAACCCACCAACAGACAAAAGAAATTAAATGTTTTAAATGAACACCGTTGTCATTGTCAACGTTATTGCAAAAAACAACAAAAGGCACAAGTGATCGATGTATATAGTGCCTTACAAAACACTCACAGTGCTTTACATTGCATAATTCATTCACTCCATATTTGGTGGTGCTAAGCTAGCCACAGCTGCCCTGGGGAAGACTGCCAATCTGCGTCATATGCCCCTCCAACCACCACCAATCACTCACATACCACATTCATAATAGGAAAGCTGGGGTATTGCCAAAGGACACAACAAGAGTATGCACAAGTGCCACTGCCGTCCCACTACGACACGGGGTATTGCCAGCAGTCTCCACTTTGTGAACAAACCGCATCTAACCCTGTTTCAGAGATCAGACGAGATCAGGGTACTTTCAAGGTGATATGCATGAACCCCCCAAAGGCCTATAAATACTTTAATAGATACTCCTGGCTACATCAGAGAACTGCAGTACTGTATATGCATTTAATTTTATCAAAAAGTATTGTTAGAACACTGGCACTATATTAAAGTATGTTATCTTGTTTTCTTATGATTTAATTGCTGCCTTTTAGTAGTTGTCCGTAAACACTTTCACCAATTCCTTCCTCCCTCCATTTCTTTTGTGATTGACTTTTATTAGGCTTTTGGCCCTGGTCCCACACAGGTGATCTGTTTTTTCACTGTGTTGTCAAACGCTAATAAACTGTGTTTGACTTGAGGCATTTATGACATCACAAAGTCTTGCGCCAGCCCAGAATCTGACATTCATTTTAAGGAGTTTAAAGGCTCATTATATTTTTAATTCAACATCAAAAACTCTCATTATCCTTGAAGGAACATCCACAGAAATGAACTGAAGTGATACTGTGCTCTAAGAAGCCTATTCTTTTATAAACATTCAAAGACAAACATCTGACTGTTTTTGTAGGTGCGTATCTCTACATCTACTTTTATGTTAATACTTTTGGGCCAAGATAAAAGGTCACATCCAAATGAATAACAATTATAGCCTTTACTTTTTGACATTCTGCATTCAAATGATCCTTCATCTCCATAACTAGTGTCACATCACTCCATGGTTTGGAACTCTCAGCTATATTTACATATGAATCAGTGTAAAGGCCCGCATGAGGCGTGCACTGCGCAGCATTTCTATGTGACGGATAATGCCGATTTAAGCATTCTCTCTTCTTTAAGCCTGCCGAATCAGTAAATGAGATCCCCGTCGGCCTCTCTCATACGCAGGATCAGTCCTTCATCTGAATCAGTGACTTCTACACCACAGAGATTCCTCCACTGTACATCTGTATTTGCATTTCTACACGCACCTGCCACTCTCATTAACACCCTGTGATTTGTTGTCACGGTGCAATTCAGCTGCAGAATGCTTATGTGTGAGCAATGAAAGCCAACACTCTGGTCTCTTAGTGCATTGCCAAAACAACGCCTTACCTCTAAATCATGGGAACCACATATCGCACATGCACTCGTATGATCATTTGTTTCCCTGAGTTTGTGGACACCTTTGCAACTATTTATAAACTGCAATCACTGCCAGGACTTTCTAAAAAGAAGGTCCAAGTCCACTTATCAGCTCGGATAAGACTGTTCTTAGGACCCGACCACTCACTGTTTTTCCTGTTATGTATCATTAACTAAAGCACGCCACCAATAACACACAATAACACACACACCAAGCACTGTGTTTGACGTCACACAGTCAGGACAGGCTGCAGAGGAGGAGACAGGCCCCAAGGGTTGGACATGATAACGTCTAATCATCCTAAATCTGCTCCAATTATTCAAAGTTAAAGTTAAATTGACCATGATAATAGCAATGACGATTTTTCCTGATGCACGCTACACTCAGCAGTAATATTTTTAAGTGCACTGTGCCAAATGCATACACTAGATACAGTCAGTCATGGAAATATTTTGGAGGCATTTTCAGACTGAGAAGCAGTTTAGATTTCACAGATTTTACCGTAAAATTATGAGTTCAATAGTGTGTGTGTGTGTGTGTGTAAATCAATAGTCTTTGAAGATTTGTGTGCACTGTAAACGTTGTAAAAGGACGTAGGGTCTGCAAATCTTCTTTTAATCGTCTAATTGACCTTTGATTTGCCAATAGAAATACAGCCAGAGCACAGGCACAAAGCAAGGCGAGTCCTGCATTGTCCATTGAATGTGATAAACCTGTGTCCCTGTGAAGGCTTCTCATGCATGTCCCATCGCTCTGTGCTCGCTGACTACACATTAGAGCTGCCACCATTACACCCCATTAACATTATATGCTAGAGTAGATCCCATTAACAGTCCCACACTTTCCCTTTTGGCGTTTCAATGCAGCGCCCCAATAAACTCCAGGTAACGTCATGCATTTTACATTTCAATCCAACTACAGCAGCTGGTGCCTGTCTCTGCCACTTTTGTTGAAGTTGGGTTGTCAGGCTATTACATACACATTTCAACATTCAGTATTACGTTCAAGGCAAATTATCATTTTAAACGTAAGCAGTGGCATGATTAATGCACAGGGTGTATACTCAAGTTGGGCTACACTTTTGCCTTCAGTGAAGCTTGTACAAACTATACTTTCAAAACAGCTAATATTTACTGTTTAAAATGTCACACACTGAGATCAAATTAGAAACAAAAGAAAATGTAAAATGTATTTAGATAAAATAATTGCAATCATTTAGGTATTATAATTTAACATATCAGAGGATTTAACACTGTCATAATTATCATTCAACATACTTCTTATTGACGCAGAATACAATAGAAACACAATGCAGGTGAGGCTAATTTGCATTTGGACAGGATTCTTTGAAAGTGGACACAGAGATGACCTACATAGTTGACCACACAAATCAACTGGTGAGTGACTGTAAGTGATTCTGGGTCACCTTTTTACAAACTGACCTCCAAATAATAATTTGTAAAACCACATGGTTTAAACTGTGTTTCAAGTTTACCATCATTGAAAAATATAGGCCAAATTTAATAGTGCAATTACTTACCTATTGAATCCCACTGCAGTGTAAGTGTGTGACAGGCAGCTGTTAAAATTCAACCCCACATGTTTACATCTTCAGTTGTCTGTACCAGTCCCGGTCTGTCACAGTGAGCCAGACCTGAATGAATCAAGCAGCAAACAGCTCTCAGTCAGTCCATATCTGCTTCAAAGGCAGCAGGTTTTCCTTCTTTTTGTCACAGTCACAAAGTTGTCTGAAGAAGTCCCCTGGGTGTTCTGCTATTGTCCAACTTCTCAAGTGTGTCTGAGAATAATCCATTTGACAGTGTGTGCGTCCAGCTCCCGGCTCCTCCACGTTACCCTCGTTCACTGTGCTGCACTTCCAGGAGCAGCGGCAGAAATGAATTTGAGCTCAGTCTGCTCCTGCCTCCCCCTCTCTCCCCTCCTCTCCCCTCTCCACCCTCCTCCCAGGTCAACCACCCTGCGCTCTCATATTGAGGTGGGAGGTGGAGCCAGCCGTATACATACCTATAAAGTGCAGCAGAGAGAGACAGGATTACCTTTCCCTGTGCAATGTGAATTATGTCTTTATGCACACGGGGCAATTTATTTCTACTACAGTCAGTGTTTGCAACAAAATAAGAGAAATGAGTGGGATACCTCCCTCAGTCAAATTTACTGCCTGTGTTTTCCTGTGAAGCTTCCCTCTTCCTTGTGTGTGCGCTCTCTCTCTCTCTCTCTCTCACACACACACCTGCCATCTTCTTTGTTGTCGGTGGACAAGAGCCGGAACGTTTCCACCCATACAGGAGTGCCAATTGGCTGAGTCAGCCGGCCAGCCGCATGTCACGCCCCTGATGTACAAACACAAGCAAGGTTCAAGATGAAAATCATACAGCTGTCTTTGACTTTTTAAGACATAATTTACACTTGTGACAGAGTAATAGAAAACTATAAAGGACAGATTCATAACTCTCATATTTTCATAGCCCAATGTTAAACATATACAAACACACCAACACAAATCTACAGGGAAACTGTTGTAATGGTCTTTTTCATTTATTTTGACAAGAAAATGAAATGGTAACTTCCTCTTATATTTTCCACTCACAGCTGCTGGGAAAAAAGTCACTCCCGTTTAGGGCCCCCAGCAGCACACAGCAGCCTTCAGAGAGTGACAGTCCAGTGAAGAAAAGACGGTCCCCTGATCCCCGTCAGGCCCTCCCTCTCCTGCTGTCCATCTCCTGTCCTGCCTGTGAGGAGGGGCTATGTGTGCCCAGACGATCACCTCGATCTGATTAGCCCGTTCCCTTTGAGACTCCAGAACATTTTGTCACAAAGCGCTTAAATAATTTCACTTTCACAACTGCACATGGCGCCTTGTGAGAAGGACAGAACAGAGCCAATTTTGGCAACAAAGGGATCTTTATTTGAAAATTGAAATCACAATGGAAGAATAACCACAGACAAATCAGAACCTTGCATTTTGGAAACAAGTGTTTTATTAGTGATATCTGTCATCAGGTAGAACATCTCATGGCAGGACACAGAGTGTCTCCAGCTTGCGAGGAATGCTTTTGAGGCCTTTAAATATCTCTTCTGTGACAGGGTTTTCCTCTGAGATTTGGGGCTGGACATTCTCCCACATGTTAGGGCTTATTTCCAGCTCCTATTATTATGCCCCAAACAAGATGGCAGCTGTTTTCCTCAGAGTTGGGGGCACTTGTGGTTGACTTTTCCAGGGACAAACTAGCTCTCAAGAGGTGTCGGCAATCACAAAGGCATTTCGGATAAAGAGGATATGGATCATCTTTGTGGGCCTCTTCTGCTTAAAGAGGCAGAGGGAACAACTGAACTCCATCCAAAAACAGTCTCTCAATCACTTCCTCGACTTGAGAGCTGCACACACGGAGTCCATAAACAGGTCTTAAAGTCTGTGGTACAAAAAGTACGAGTGATGTGTTTAGAGTGGGATGGTTCGTTTTAGGCCGTGCACTGTTCCACACCTGCTATGGACAACAGTACTGCTGCAAACACGTGTCCATTGGAAAGAACCAACAATGGAATACAGAGCTACTACTAAGGTATGAAAAGTACTGGCTGTGACTAGAAGGTTGAAGAAACACATAAGTACAGTTTTAGTGCAGATTTGGCCAGTCCCCATTAATAATAAAAATATAACTTCAAATAATTTTACCTTTTATAAACAAAATTATGTTTTTGATATTGGTTACAAAACACATGGGAGGAAATTTGCAAATTATTGTACTCAAGCAAAATAATAGGCGTGTAAAGCACTGATCCATGATGCTCATGGGAAAAAGAATTTTGAGTGAATCCATAATGCACAGAGAAAACACTAAGCTCATAAAATGCATTTTTTATTTCAACCAATGTCCTGTCACTGTCATTTTTCCTATAGCACTCTTTAGAAGATGTTAGAGGAATGAATCACCTCTGTGGACCTGCCACTGAAATCCTTTTTCCATTTTTAGCTCATACAAATTGTACAGCAAGACACTGAGTTGACAGAAGTCGCCAAACTTGATACCACAGAGGAATAATATTATGTAGCTCAGTCATTAGTGGCACTCACCTCCTGCTAACAGTAAAACTGACATCTGCTCATTGCTTTTGAGGCTTAGTGGACTTAGGTATCAATAGATGACTTGCACACATACCTTCAGTGATTTAGGAAGTCTTCATTCAGCATATAGCAACTTAGATAAATTATAGACATTAGCTACAATTTTGTTTATGGTAATGTACTATGCTGCTAAAGGTTGAGTGTAATGAAACGCATTGAATTTTATAGTGGATCAACTTAGACAAATGTGCTACAGAACACCTCTACAGTGGGAGATAATATGAGGTAAGTTATGGAGCTGGTAATGAGACGTCTGGCAGGAGCTGCTGCTGCTGGGATCAGGTTTGTGGCCTTTGAGCACCAGGAGGATCCGAACTTTCCAATGCCAACTGCCAACAATATGAATCTGTGCCCTGTTTACTTTGTGTTCATTTGAAAAGACTGATTGTCTGTGACATAATGTGTTTATACAATTTCAAAGCATTAAGCTTCAAGTGGTGTGTTCATTCATCTTATCAGGCGTGCTCTGCATATGGTCACAGTATGATAACCATGCACTTTTCATCGTGCTATACAGCGATTATCTCTGCACGCTCAGTCATCTTAACAGCTGCCCAAGGCAGAGACAAATAGGTTGTGTGGCCGACTCTGAGTCTCACTGTAAAGTCGGACGTTAATGGAGGACTGTGAAAATGAATCTCATCTTTTGGGCCAGTCTGACTCCACGGATCACAGAAAGGGATATCAAATATTTGATAGGATAAATTAAGTCACAGCAGGCTGTGCTATGGGAAAGTAATGCACAGCCAACCAGCCAACTCTATATGCTGCTAAGTATAATGTGCACGCATAGAGAATAATGAAAGAAACAGATCTAAGGATGTAAGCGTATACTCTTCACACACACACACGCACGCACGCACACACACACACACACACATACACACACACACACACACACACATAACAAGCCAATCTGGCTGAGACACTCGGAAAATTATATTTTGAAAAAAGCTAATTTACGACCATGTTTGTTTGTCTTCAGACTGAGCTGTCAAAACTAATTAACATCAAACCTGCTTATTAAATATACAGGTGATAGTGCTTCTGTGTAAATAAGACATTCAAAATTATAGCCTCATGGTCCAAAGTTTAAGTTATGTTCAGTGAAAAATGGTCCAAAAGAATTTGACTTTTGACACACCCCTGGAGGCATAATTTATAGTACTTTGAGTCTCCCAGGGCGAGTTTAAGGATGAGAAAGTAGAACAGATCCAATCTGGCCACGTAGAGACAAACACGGGTATTTTACATGTGAGATATTTGTGAGTGTTGTGTCTAAATATTAGGAGGACACTACACGCCCTGAGAACAGGCCTCCTCTGCAGAGGAGTCTGCTTCACAGATGTACGTCGCACAGCTCAAGATGATCATGATTGCTGAAGAATTCATCTTTTATTCTTGGCTCAGTCTTCCAGAACCTCTCATAGCTCGATGATAAAAGCCTTCTGTGTGCACTATAAACACTTAAGGGGTTTGCAAAAGTAAGGATAAACAACAAGAACAAAAAGAAGAAAGAAATTGTTGATTTATAAAAGACTAAATATAATGCCAATAAAACCAGCCAGCAGCAACTAAATCTGCATAAACAAAGGTTTCACCAGTTTTACTGAGCGTGAAGATGAATTCTGGTGTTTATTTGGATATTAAGATGAGAATCACGAGAATCTGTAAGAAAAAAAAATAACTTCACCTGAAGCACATTTGCCTGTTCACACTATCAGCAGATCCCACTCACTTCAAAATCTCCTCAGTGCTGAACAAAGTACAGTTAGAAACAGGAAAGACGGGATTGGGCGTAATTCAAGCATAGAAGTTGGATGGAAAGCAGTGGACAGCGAGAATGGGAGACATGCCTCGTGGAAAAGTAAAACAGTACATGAGCATAAAGATTTAGAGGGATTAAGAGGAAACAAAGAACTAGAGGTATTACAAACACGCTGCAAGTCAATTCAGACAGAGGGAAACTACCAGAAATGTCATAGCACCTTTGGTAGACAATGTGTGAGTTATCAGAAAATAACTTGACTGCATTTTTTGTAACTGAATCAAAATGTAATTTATTATGATAAACAAGATTTATTTGAATGCAATTTCAAAACACCTTTATAATCAAGTGAAAGTGACTTTAAGTGTTGAGTGGAAATATTGCCATGTACGACTAAGTGGATTTTTAAAATGTGGTAATTCACAGTCCAAATAGTGAGAGTTATTGTTTCAGTACCCAGCTGTCAGCATAAATGTCTGCTTATTATTGCGTTTACACTTCACCCACCTTATCTGAGTATGAAAATGGTGTGTGAGTGAGAGACTGAGAGAGTGGTGGTGGCCAAAGACACAAGTGACACAGATTGGCAGTCTCGCTTCAGTCTGGCACCAGAGCTATCACCTGAAGTGGTGAGGGGCGGGCTTGCCAAGCTTGTAAAGTATAATAAAAAAGGAAAACAATATACTTCTTGTAATGTTGATCTGTTGAAACATGTGTGAATATACTTCACATAAAGGTATAAATGTTCAGTATAGTAACTCTGAGTACTCAGTGATGAGGGGGCAACTGCAGTCGAGTGCACACAGCGTGTACTAGAGCACAGCCCGGGCATGTTTCCATACACACTGAGTTTGTTTAGAGAAGAGAGAGTGTGAGTGGTGAATATGCAGATGGAGATGCAGATGTGTTGCTCAATAGTACTCACTGTTTTCCAAGAGCTTCAGTAAACTGCTGGTGTCAAGACAGCCACATTTCCTCTGACACAAACCATACAGAAATTCACAGTATGCCGACAGCTCCAGACAAAACAAGCTGGAAAAAGCAGTTTAAAAGAATGCTCAATAGCTATTTAAACCAGTCACACTTTGGGTAAATGGAATAATATTGTATAGGAATTAATGTGTAGTATATGTTGTTTTATGAATGGGTTGCAGTGATTTCAATAGTAAGTCTGGAGTTGCGTAAACAGTCAGGATTGCTGTTTAGGGCAAAATATATATTTTTTTGAGTCAGTTTTATTCTTTCTGTTCACGTCACTGGTTCCACTGTTCTTTTCCTTTTATATGATTAAGGTAACAGGCACCTTGGGGTTTTTAGAGGGTGAAAAGAGTTTTTATGTTATAAATTAGGCTTTTTAGATTATTAGGGGATTTTTATAAATTTTTATATATCCATAGCCAAACTGTGACCTATTGACTGTATACCATAGATTGTGTATACCTCTTGAAATATTCAAGTTAGTACTACTCCTATTCAAGCCATGTAGAGCTGTAGACCTTTGTTCCCACTTCAGCACAAGTAGTGTAATAAAGGTGGAATTGCATCGTGTCTAATCAAGGTTACCCTATACAATACAGTGGTTTTTCTCCCAAAGTGTGTCATCCATCTTCCATACAATAGACAATGGACCCACCAGACACCAGGAAGTCACCTCCATTATTTCAATGCTTTTGCCAGCGTAATTAGGAGTATAGCCCCAGATACTTTTTATCATCCGTGATTATCCAACATAATCAGTTTTTGTTGAAGCTTACTGAAGCTTGAGCCTAATTTGCTTATGAAATACAATGCAAAACCCAGCTTTATTTGCAGCCACAAATGTGCAAATGTAGGCTAATAAAGAAAATAGGCCTAATATATGCTAAAAAAAA